>CABHPQ010175139.1:0-22148 GCA_902168405.1 Peromyscus aztecus | reverse complement strand
TGCTGACCAGCTAGGCTGGTCCCAGTGGCCCTCCTATTCTCACACCCTTGGAGCTGGGCTATAGGCATGTCCTGGAGACCCGGCTTGGCACATCGGTGCTGAGACCCAACCTCTGGTCTTCCTGGTCACACAGCAATTACAGTGTTCATCCTGATTTTTTTAATGTGTGTGTGTGCGTGTGCGTGCATGTGCGTGTGCGTGCGTGTGTGCGTGTGCGTGTGTGTGTGTGTGTGTGTGTGTGTGTGTGTGTGTGTTTGAGACAGGGTTTCTCTGTGTAGTCCTGGCTGTCTTGGAACTTGCTCTGTAGACCATACTGGCCTCGAACTTAGAGATCTCCCTGCCTCTGCCTCCAGAGTGCTAGGATTAAAGGAGTGCGCCACCACCACTTGCTTCAGTCTCCTGATTTCTGATGATGGCAAGTCTAGGCGGAGTGAGATGAAATCTCAGTGTCATTTTGATTTGCATTTCTCTGATGGCTGAGGATGTTGGATTTTCTTTTTCATACAACACAAAAACGCCCCTCTAAACTGGTTGGTTTTGTCAACTTAATGCAAACCTAGACATATCTGGGAAGAGGTAATTTTAGTTGAGAAGATGCCCCCATAAGATTGGCCTGTAGGCAATTCTGGGGGCGGGAGCGGGTACTGCCTTAATTAATAATTGATGTGGGAGGGCACAGCTCACTGTGGGTAGGGCTACTCCTGGGAAGCTGATCCTGGGTTGTGTAAGAAAGCAGGCTGAGCAAGCATGAGGAGCAAGCCAATAAGCAGCATTCCTCCATGGCCTCTGCTTCAGTTCCTGCCTCCAGGTTCCTGCCCTGCCCTCCTTCCATGATGGACAGTGATGTGGAACTGTAAAAAGAAATAAACCTTTTCCTCCTCAAGTTGATTTTGGGCATGGTGTTTTATCACAGCAGCAGAAACTCTATGACACCTTCATGGAGGGATTCTGGGTAAGTGTTCTACTATTCAGCCACACCTGGAGCCCTGCACAGCTGTTTTTTAATGCACAACCAGTTGAAGCAACCACCACGTAGCTATCTCTTTCTCGAGAGTTAGTTGGCTTTAGACTGAAAACAAACTACTTCTCTGGAATAAGTCTGCTTTAGCAAAAGGAAATTCCAACCTATGTATTACTAAGTCTCCAATGCTGTCAGTTGTCAAAGTCATGGGTACGTGGGGCTGTGAATGCACATTCAGATGTCACAGCAATAATCCTTTGGTACCACGATAAAGTTTACATCCTTCTTTCCTTCTTCTGCGGTGATATGTTGTGTACCCTCATAAATCTGCCTGAGGATCAGAGGACAGAGCCAGCCACTAGATTAGACAAAGAGGCCAGGCAGTGGCAGCACACACCTTTAATCCCAGCACTGGGAAGCACACACGCCTTTAATCCGAGGAAGTCACAGCAGGGCTGAGAAAGGTATATAAGGCGTGAGGAAACAGGAACTAAAGCAGTTCAGCTGAGACCCTTTCGGGTGAGGACTCAGAGGATTTCTGTCTGAGGAAACAGGATCAACTGAGGAGTTGACCAGGTGACGTTAGCTATGGCTTGCTCTGCTTCTCTGATCTTTCAGCTTTCACCCCAATATCTGGTTCCAAGTTTTTTATTAAAAGGCCATTTAAGACTGGAGCAACATTCTTCCTTTCTGTTTTTCCTACTTTTTATTTTGAAATAGGATGGCATTTGACAAAGGCTGGCCTTGAACTTGCTATGTAACTGAGGCTGGCTTTGAACCACTGATATTCCTCCTTCTTCCACCTCCTAATCACTGGGATTATGGATATTTGCCACTGCAGCCAAGTCAAGGTTTCTCTGTGCAGTTTTGGTGCCTGTCCTGGATCTGGCTCTGTAGCCCTGGCTGTCCTGGAACTCGCTCTGTAGACCAGGCTGGCCTTGAACTCACAGAGATCTGCCTGGCTCTGCCTCCTGAGTGCTGGGATTAAAGGTGTGCACCACCACCCGGCTTCAGTTGTATTCTTGTTTTTTGTTTGTTTGTTTTTTTTTGTTTTGTTTTTTTGTTGTTTTTTTTTTTTCCGAGACAGGGTTTCTCTGTGTAGCTTTGCGCCTTTCCTGGAGCTCACTTGGTAGCCCAGGCTGGCCTCGAACTCACAGAGATCCGCCTGCCTCTGCCTCCCAAGTGCTGGGCAGTTGTATTCTTGTGTCAGTGCTTTCCTGTGTATTTGTCTGTAGTCTTCTCCACTGCTGGGACAGCTTCACCACTGTGGAAATCATATTTGCAGGTCAGCACAGTATACTCAATTTCTTCCACAGTAAACTTTGTTAGACTAATAATATCCCGATGTAGCAGGAATCTTAACAGGTCTTATTAATAAAAACAAACCTGGACCAGGTATTGGGGTGAATGCTGGAAGATCAGAGAAGCAGAACAAGCCTCAGCTTCCTCACCTTGCCAATTCCTCAGCTGATCCTGTTTCCTCAGACTGGATGCCTCTCAGCTGAACTGCTGCTCAAAAGCCTAAAAGCTTAACCAGGCTATAGTTCCTCGAACCTCACGCCTTAAATACCTTTCTGCCTCCTGCCATTACTTACTGGGATTAAAGGCATGAGTCACCATGCCTGACTGTTTCCAGTGTGGCTTTAAACTCACAGAGATCCAGATGGATCTCTGCCTTCAGAATGCTAGGATTAAAGGTGTGAGTGCCACCATTTTCTGGCCTCTATATCTAGTGGCTGTTCTGTTTTCTGACCCCAGATGAGTTTATTAGGGTGCACAATATATTGGAGGACACAATATATCACCACATCTCTCAATAATGATACATGTTTGAAATGATAGATATGCTACTAAATTTGATTAACACAGTAGCAAAATATCACAATGTAAACAATTATATATCAATTCAAAATATTTTAATGGGCTAGGGTGTGACTCAGTTATAGAGCATCTGCCTAGAATCCCCCAGTGAGGGGCTGGGGTGTGGCTCAGTGGTAGAGCACCTGCCTAGAATCCCCCAGTGAGGGGCTGGAGTGTGCCTCAGTGGTAGAGCACTACCTGCCTAGCAAAAGGAAGGCCTTGGGTTCCATCCCTGTAACTGCCTAAAAATAAGAAAATACTATGAAGAAACACACACATACTGTTGGCCCACTGGAGTACAAGAAGACCTTTTATGAGACACATGAGCTAAAGGCCCAACTTTGGAATAAAAGAATTTAATAGCTCTGACCTCAACTACACAACCAAGACTTTCGGCCTTGGCTCTTCAACGGGACAATCCTAATGTGGTTGCTTATGATGACATTTGTTTTCATAAGGGCTTCATTCTCTCTTCACTTCAAATTTTAGTTCTGTGAAGGGCATGTGTTACTTTAAACACACCACTCTCCTCCGATCCCTCTGCGGGGTGACCTGTAGAGGGCGTGAACTGCCATATTTTATAACTGGCCTTCCTCTGGCGCCCTCTACAGGCAGCTGTGAGATTACCCTGCAAACAAAGGCAGACAGAGATTGAAGTGATCAGGATTCCTCAGGAAATTGACATTCTGCACACATACAATTAAAAAATTAAACTTTGGGCTGCATGGTGGCTCAGTGGTTAAGGGCACTGATTGCTCTCCCAAAGGACCCGGGTTCAAATCCCAGCACCCACATGGCAGCTAACAACTGTCTGTAACTCAAGGATCTGACCTGCAGGCAAAACACCAATGCACATAAAATAAAAAGTAAATAAAAGTTTTTAAAAAAAGGCATGTGCCAAAAAGAAAAAAAATTAAACTTCACATAACTACTACTTTTTTTATATAATTATTTTATCTTATGTGCATTGGTGTAAGGGTGTCAGATCCCCTGGAACTGGAGTTACAGACTGTTGTGACTGCCATGTAGGTGTTGGGAATTGAACCCAGGTCCTGTGGAAGAGCAGCCAGCACTCTTAACCATTGAGCTGTCTCTCCAGCACCCCCTCTCTCTTAAAGACAGGGTGTCTTGTAGCTCAGGCTGGCCTCAAATGTCCTATGTAGCCAAGGATGACCTTGAATTTCTGTTCTGCCTCTACCTGGTGAAATCCTAGGATTACAGGCCTGTACCACCATGGGATTAAGCGATTCTGGGATGGAACCCAGGGCTTCATACATGCTGGGCAAGCACTCTGCCAAGTGAGCCTCAGTCCAGCCAATGTGCCTACTTTTATATTGTTTCTCTCGGGTATTTATCACAGGAAAGTCTAACACACCCTCCTGCTTCAGACACCTACAAAGTTGGATCAGAAAGTGGAAATCACAGTGGAGGGGAAGTTGGAGAGGTGAAGAGTTCACAGGCTGAGATTTGAGGCGCGGGCAGTCCAGGCAGAGCCTATGTCCTCCTGAGGTGCCATGAGATGAATCCGGGCAGGTCAGAGCAGCTAGATTTTGCAGGGCAGGGCACCAGAGCAGAGTGTGGAGGGAGCCAGTGTGAGACGAGCTCAGGGTCCCTGTTGACTTCAGTTAACGCATATGAGGGAACTGTGATGTCCATCCCAGCCTCCCAGGTTCTGGGCTCCCTCTGCTACAAGGACAGACCCACTATGAGCCTGTGACAGACTCCTCCGACATCAGAGGGTGACCTGTGGAGGCAATGCACCCCCCCCTTGTAGTGGGTAAACTCCAACTAAAGGTGCCGCTCCTCCTCAGCTGCCATCACGCTTCCTTTCTCTGGTTCCCGCCTCTCACTGCTGCCTGGAAAGCAGACCCTGGTGCACGGTCCTGCTGTAAAACCTCTCCCCTTCACTGAGACCTAGAAGAAGAGCCTCTCCCAAGTGTAGTCAGAGACCCCTCCCCCCAGCTGTTTGCTTACTTATGGCATCGAGGCGTGAGTTCTCAGAGCTCCCTCCATTCAGTGGTCTGTCTGTATGTTCACATGACATTAAGCGCTCTTCTAATAAATTTCTTACCAAAGTGACAATTCACGTTGGTGTCCCCCTCGAACCCTAAACTTGAGGTCTTTTCGAAAGCACCCCAGGTCAGGCTGGAAGAAATACGTGTTAGCAGCTGGGTGGGTGGGTAGCTCAGCGCTCGGGAGGGGGAAGCAAGAAGGTTAGGCATTCAAGGTCATCCTACAGAAAGAGATTGAGATTAGCCCAGGATACATGACACTGTGTCTCAAAACAATAACAACCAAACAAAAATGGAATGACGTGGGTTTCCTGAGGTCAGACAGCTGGAAAAGCCACAGTGTAGCATCCCAGTCTACTATCCGTCTATCAATTCCAGACCACGTTGAGACTGCAACGTGTAGGGTTCCTGAAGCTTTACAACAGTCACCTGAATTAGGCTCTGATGACTATGCCAGCGCTCTCTCTCTCTCTGTGTGTGTGTGTGTGTGTATGTGTGTGTTGCATGCAAGTGAATATATATATATATATATATGCACATGTAACTGTACATACATGGGGAGGCCAGAGAAAGACATTGGATGTCTTCCATTATTGCTCTCCATCTTAGTGCTTTGAAACAGTGTCTTGTCATTGAAGTGGAAGCCAACCATTTCAGTAGGCATCCCGGCCACTGAGCAATCAAGATTCACCTGTGTTTGCCTCCCAGTGCTGGGATTGCGGGTACACTCAGCCATGCCCAACATTGATGTGGGTGCTGGGGATTCAGACTCACGTCCACGTGTTCTCATGTGTGCCGAGCAAGCACCTTTACCCACTGGGCCATTGCCACGGTCCCATCTTTAAAATGAAAAAAATTAAGTTTAAAGTATTTATTTTATGGTGTGTGCATGTCTGTACACATATGCACGGTGCTCCTGTGGTTATCAGAAGATAATCCGAGGGAGTTGGTTCCTTTTTTTTTTTTTTTTAAACAAGACAAGGTTTCTCTGTGTAGTCCTGGCTGTCCTGGAACTCATTATGTAGATCAGGCTGGTCTTAAACCCTGAGATCTGCCTGCCTCTGCCTCCCAAATGCTGGGATTAAGGTGTGCGTCACCATGGCACCTGGAGGTTCTTTCTTGAACTCACATCAGCCAGGGTCTTTACCCATTCAGCCATCTTGTTGGCCCCTCTTTGGAATTTTTGATGTCAACTTTCATTGCTTGAAAAGTACCATATGGGATAGTTTTCTCTGGGGTCTGATTCTTAGGGGCATATCTGCCCAATACCAGGGGATCCCCAGGGCATCTGTGTCACAAAAAAAAAAGATAATAAAAGGGTACCTGGAGCCACAGATGCAGCCTCTCTCATGGCTTTAGGGTTGGTGGCCATTTCTCCTTAATTAACTCAAGTGAGTCCGTCAAATACAGCCTCCAGCCCATCTGGAAATTGAGATGAGGATGCTCGTGTTTCTTGTTCATGAAAAAATCAGTCTTCTACAGCATTTGGTTTCTTTTGTCTGGTAGCATTTGCTACTTATCTAAGCAGCTTTGTGCTCTTCTATACTTTTTGCCCTTGGTCAAAAATCCAAACACTGAAATAAAGACCCCCGAGTTGGGTGAGGCAGGGGAAAGCTCCGAGGATAAGGTTTTAGTTGAAATTGCTTGAGGAATTCTTAGCAAGAAGCCTGCAAATGTCATCACTGAAGGCAAACAGGATATTATCATCTGCAGGATCGTTAACAGGATGAGAGGAACGCAAGCTGTGGGAATCTCAGTCCTTAAGGAAGATGCCAGGAGAGTACAGCTGGATCATGTGATAGCTGTGTCTTTAACATTTCAAGACACAGCCAATTTGTTTTCTAAAGAAAATTTTGATTCAAGAAGTAAAATGTGTTAAGCTGGACCTGGGTAGTGCAGGCCTGTATTTCCAGCTTGCAGGGAGGTGAGACAGAAGGATCATGGGTTCAAGGCAATTTAGTGAGACCCTGCCTCAAATCAAAAGTGCTGGGGTGTGGCTCAGTGGTAGAGCACCTGCCTAGAATCCCCCAGTGAGAGGCTGCAGTGTGGCTCAGTGGTAGAGCACCTGCCTAGCATAGTGAGGCCCTAGGTACTGCACAAAAATGATGATGATGATGAGGATGCTGTTAAAGAACAGAAGGAGAGGGCAGGGTGGTGGTGGCGGCGGTGGCACAAGCCTGTAATCCCAGCACTCGGGAGGCAGAGGCAGGTGGATCTCTGTGAGTTCGAGGCCAGCCTGGTCTACAGAGCTAGTCCAGGACAGGCTCCAAAGCTACAGAGAAACCCTATCTCGAAAAACAAAACAAAACAAAACAAAACAAAACAAAACAAAAAGAACAGAAGGAGAGTCTGTCTCTCAGGGAACTCATTTCTTGTCCACCAAGAAGAAAGAGTTTGTCTCCCCACGCTCTCACACTTGACCTTGGCCTGTCTTTTTCACCGTCGCCATCGTTTTTTCGTTTTGATGTGTAGTGGTGTCTAACTGTGGTTTCAGTTCGTATCTCTCTTAAGGACTGATAATGCTAAGCATCTTCTCATTTGCTCATTTTTCATCTACAGTAATGATCTCTCAGGGAACAAAAAAAAAATTATGATGTAGGAAAAAGGGGACAGAAAATGGAGAGAATATTCTCGAGAGAGCAAGAAAGAACCCAGAGTACACAGGAGGAGCTGGGTTTAGATAGGATAAAAATGGAAGATTCTGCTGGGTGTGGTGGGGCACACCTTTAATTCCAGCACTCGGGAGGCAGAGGCAGAGGCAGGTGGATTTCTGTGAGTTCAAGACCAGCCTGGTCTATAAATCGAGTTTCAGGTTAGCTAGGGCTGTATAATGAGACCCAATCTTAAGAAAAAGAAAAAGAAAAAGAAAAATGAAAGAATGAAAAAGAAAAAGTTGATTCTATGAGGAAGTGAGGTCTTTATTTTAATTACTTTCTCATCACAGATTGCCTGACAATAAGCAATTTAAAAAGAAGAAAGATGTTTAGTTCACAGTTTCTTACCGATGGGCCCATTATGATGGGGAAGGTGTGGTGGGCAAAGTATTCACATCATGGCTGCCAAGAAGCAGAGAGAAACGGGAGGGGGCAGAGCAAGATGTGGCCCCCAGGGGCACTCCCCAGAACTTACTTCCTCTAACCGAGCTGCGGTTCCGTTCCTCTCAACCGTTTATTCAAAGTCGGAACCCAAGGCTGGGGACACAGCTTGTTGGTGCAGCGCTTGACTTGTATGTATGAGGCTCTGGGTTTGCTCCCCAGCACGGAAAAATTAGAGTCCATTCATGGGTTAAATCTACCAAGTCAGGCTGGGCATGGTGGCCTTTAATCCCAGCACTCGGGAGGCAGAGGCAGGTGGATCTCTGAGTTCAAGACCAGCCTGGTCTACAGAGCAAGATCCAGGACAGCCAGGGTAACACAGAGAAACCCTGTCTCAGAAACAAACAAACCAACACTCCCCCCACCCCAATCTACTACTTAAGGTTCTTATGATCCAGTTGTCTTTAACCCACCTTGCAGGTACACCCAGAGAGGTATGCTTTGTGGACTTCCTTGGTGTCTCTTAAGCCAATCAATTTAACCATCAAGATAAACCATGAACAGTGTGGAGAGATGGCTCAGCAGTTAAGAGCACTGGCTGTTCTTGCAGAGGACCTGGGTTCAGTTCCCCAGGTCACCCATATGGTGGCTCACAACAATCCATAAACCAGTTACGGGGGTCTGACTTCTGTGGCCTTTTCTAACTTCCTTTTCTGACTTCCGCGGCCACCAGGCACACCTCACAACACACACACACACACACACACACACACACACACACACACACACACGACACTCAATTGCAGAAAATAAGGCAAATTTTAAAGTAATCCTGACTTCATCAGGAATAAAGCACTAGAACACGAAGGGGTAGGGCAGGAATGACTTGGTGACCTGGTAAACATGTGAGAGAATGAATGGACAGAGAGCTTAGAGTCTGAATTTTCCAAATGCAAGGGAATTTGGGATTGCATGGTTCAGCCTGAAGAGACCTGTAAAACAGACAGCATTGCTTGATATCATCAACTATGACCTGGGACTCCCAGGAACCGGATTTGGTTTCACTGTGACCCAGTCACCCGATCCAGACGCCTTGAGCCTCTTTGTAAGTGCAGAAGGTGTTTTTTGGCCAGTGTTTGCACAGCTGGGCAGCATGATTCACAAACCTGTGAATTATTCATGCTTTTGACCTATTCTAACGAGAACTTCACCCAAAAGGCTAAATTATTAAGCACTGGGAGTCATCTTTGTTGCTGCTAACTAGAAAATTAACTAAAAAGCAGTGAATTTTTTTACAGAGATGTTTTTGCTTCTCAGAGATGAAAATTTATTAATGACACATAATTGCTCTCAAAACACATAACACATGCTGGGGGCGGTGGCTCATGCTTTTAATCCCAGCACTTGGGAGGCAGAGACAGGCGGATCTCTGCGTTTGAGGCCAGCCTGGGCTACAGAACGAGTTCCGGGACAGCCAGCGCTACACAGAGAAACCCGAAAAACCAAAACCAAATCAAACCAAACCTCCCACACACAGGACAAAAGGTACCCCGACAAGGTGAAAGCAAACACTGCCGCCTGAGTAGAGGCTTTTTAAGACATGATGAATATAATTAACAACGACCACAATAGTGACCTCAAACTCTGAGCCAGGCAAAACTTTTCTTTTTTTCTTTTTTTTTGGTTTTTCGAGACAGGGTTTCTCTGTGTAGCTTTGCGCCTTTCCTGGAACTCGCTTGGTAGCTCAGGCTGGCCTCGAACTCACAGAGATCCGCCTGGCTCTGCCTCCCGAGTGCTGGGATTAAAGGCGTGCGCCACCACCGCCCGGCCAGGCAAAACTTTTCTGGCATAAGCGATATGCTAGGGTGTCTTCACAGCAACAAGAAAAGGAACTAAGAAACACGTTGCTAGGAGTGAGTCTGTTGTTATGGGCTAACCGTCAAGATGAATCGACTTGGCTCTGTGTGTGTGGAAGACAGAGGTTGACATTGGTGTCTTTCTCGATCACTCTTTATTTTTCCCCCTTTGAGACAGGGTCCCACTTTGTATCCCTGGCTGGCCTGGAACTCACAGAAAACAATCCCCTTCTGCCTCCCAAATGCTGGGATTAAATGTGTGCCCACTACACCCCACCCCAATCACTTTTCACCTTAAAGGCCTCTCACTTTGGAGCTCACTGATTGGCCAATGAGCCCCATGGATCTTCCTCTTCTACCTCCTCAGTGCTCTCGCGCTCTCTCTCTCTCTCTCTCTCTCTCTCTCTCTCTCTCTCTCCTCCCTGTGTGTGCATGCATGAGTGCACATGTGTGTATGTGTGTATCATCCCTTGCCTGTGCATGTGGAGGCCAGACAATGACTTTGGGTGTCTTCAGTGAACCCAAATTTTGCTGGTTTAGCTACACTGGCTGGCCAGCAAGTCCCCAGCACCCACCTGTCTACAGCCCTTCTCCCAACACTATTTCTGGCAAACAGGAACCTTTGTAACAGTTGGACCCCAATAGACAGAACTTGATTAGTCACTGATAGTGTCCTTAATTTTTGTCACAATGTGCCTCATCTTTGCACAGCTTGGGTCCTGGATCCCTGACTAGAGGTGACTAGGAAGGAAGAAATGACAGATACATGGACACAGAAAAGCTGGGATTGGATGGTCTGGGCTCTTGGATGGAGAAGCCTCAGCACCCTAGTAGATACCATGTTTATTGTAAACTGTTGAATAGGGAGGCGGGGCTATTACAGATAAACAGGGAGGTGGGGTTATTACATACAGATAAACAGGGAGGCGGGGTTATTATATACAGAAACAAGGAGGTGGGGTTATTACATAGAGATTAAACAGGGAGGTGGAGTTATTACAGATAAACAAGGAGGTGGGGTTATCGCATACAGATAAACAGGGAGGCGGGGTTATTGCATACAGATAAACAGGGAGGCGGGGTTATTGTTTACAGCTGAAGAAGGGGGCAGGTTTAGCTAATCAGGAAGGAGCTGTCTCTGTAGGGGAGCGGTCTTCAGTCCATCAACATCCCAGGGGAGAAAGGTCTGTGGGACATTTTCTGCACACACTGTCAACATTTGCACTCAGACCAGAGGAAGGCTTGGCCATTGCTCTGAGCCTCACCTGGAGAAGGCTTTGCCACTCCCATGGGGCTGAGGCATCGGTCCTTGGCATGGCCATGCCATTTTAAACAATGCACACTCATTGAGGACCACATTTGCCCCCTACACTAACACCCAATTCAGGACCACCAAAGGTAGGGCAAATACTATACTCTCCAAGCCAGCCACACGGGTTGTCCCACTTCTGACTAGGTGGTCTCTCTACGTCTTTCTTCTTTTCTTTGTGTGTATGTGATGTATGTGGAGCCAGAGGTCAACCTCGGTGTGGTTCTTCAGGTGCTTGTGAGACAGGATCCCTTACTGGCCTTGAACTCACAGGGTAGGCTAGACTGTCTGGTCAGTGAGTCCCACGGATCCCCCCATCTCTGCTTCCCCAGCACTAAGATTACAAGCCTCCTCACCATGCCCAGATTTCTTATGTGAGTTCAGGGGGTTAAATCAGTTCCTCTTGCTTGTGAAGAAAGCACTATGCCAACTGAGCTCTCTTTTAGACCTCTCCTTTTTGTTTTAAAAAGACAGGGTCTCAATGTGTACCTCAGGCTGTATCTCCTATCTCAGGCTCCTGCACATTAGGATCACAGGTGTGCACCAGTGTCCGGCCATTATCTCCATTCTCTGTCAGAAAAATTGCTGACCACAGCAGCACACAATGGTAGTCAAATGCTGAAGAGGCCAGCCTGGGCTACACCTGCAGTGGCTGCTTTTGCAGAGGACCCGGGTTCAGTTCCCAGCACTCACATGGTGGCTCTCAACTGTCTATAACGTCAGTTCCAGGGAATTCAGTGCTCTCTTCTGGTGCACTGATACACACGAGGCAAAGCACCCAGATGCATACAATAAAAATAATACATGTATTAAAAAAGCTAAACCGATGTGAACCCAGCGTTTGGTGGTACAGGCCTGTAATTCTAGCTCCTCAGAAGGCTGAGGCAGGAGGGCCTGAAGTCCAGTAAATAGAGAACTTCAGTTTTTCCGAATGAAGAAAGCTGTTCGGTTCTGTCACACAATGCTGACTCTACTGTCCTGTTTGCACACTTCAAAGAAGTGAGGAGGGTGCGGCAGATGGCTTGGCGGGTGAAGTGCCTGCTACACAAGCATGGGGACCCACCCATGAGGACAAGAATCCACATCAAAAAGCTGGAGCTGGTGGTGCACTTCGAACCCCCAGCACTGGGTGGGGGAGCCACAAGGAGCCCTGGAGGTTGTCGGCCAACCAGTCTGGCCAAATCCTAGGGCACTAGGTTCACTGAGAGACTCTCAAACAAAATAAAGTGGAGGGCAACTGAGAAAGATACTGGACATTGACCTCTGTCTGCACACATGCGTGTGCATACACAAACATGTAAACACCTATATATCCATGCCCACGTAGCCATAATGCCATCGACTTGGGAAACTGAGGCAGGATTGTGAGCCTACCTGGGGCAACACAGAAACATGCCATTTCAAAAAAAAAGAGAAATGTTGGGCCTGGGAATGGAACTCAGTTGGTGGAGCACTTGCCCAGCACTGAATGGTGGGATTCACTAGGATCCCAATGCTCTCCTCTGGAGTTGGAGGCAGGAGTCAGAAGTTCAATGTCATTCTTAGGTACATGTGAATTTGTGGTCAGCCTGGAATACATGTCTGTGTCAAAGAACAAAAGTTAACACCGGCACATTTTGTGCCATGTGTGGTTTCAGATTTAGCAGGACAATGTCCAAATCAAGATGTTGGTAGGAAAATTATGTGCTGGGTGGTGGCGGCTCACACCTTTAATCCCAGCACTTGGGAGGCAGAGGCTGGTAGATCTCTGAGTTTGAGGCCAGCTTGGTCTACAGAGTGAGTTCCAGGACAGCTAGGGCTACACAGAGAAACGCTGTCTGGAAAAAACAAGAAAAAGAAAAAAAAAAAAAAAAAAGAAAGAAACAGAAAAAGAAAATTATGTAACCAAGGCCTTCGTAACATTGACTTTTGAGGTTTTCCTCCCTAGATTGATGTCAGCCTCACACATGTGCACACATACACTAAAGACAGACCTTGCCAAACAGCCACTACTAACATCTGGGGAGTCTTCATAGAGTGCCCAGCAGGCCTCCAGCATCTTCTCCACACTTTACCAACTAGCTTTGGTTGCAGAATTGAAACCTTAGTTAAGGTTTGCTGAGTTTTTTTTTCTTCTTTTAATTGGCTGATTCTACCCACATTTCTATAAATAGAAAAGAGAGAAAGGGACTGTGCATGGTTTCATTACTGAGGTAAAGACACTTGAGCTACACACACTTGATCCTTGAACGTGAAATCTAAGAGGTTGTAACGATCACAGTTTCAACCCTATATAAGGTAGTGAGAGCCCATCAGGTTTGTCTTTTTGCTTATTCCTACAACTCTTTCCCCCCTCTTGATTTTAAATCTAAACTGGTGAGTAGCTGGTGGTCCTCCCAGACCCCAAGATCTCCTTCTCTACATGCACTATACTAGACTTGTAGCTTTTCTACTCAGAAATCTTTTCTTATAAACTTGGCTGGCACTTGGGAAGACTAGTCTTTTGCAGGGGTCTGCAGTATTTGCAATTCTCTGGCTGATGCATGACAAAGCTATTGTGTTTATAACATGGCTAATTTTTAAATGTCTCGTAGCTGCCTATGCTGATTGATTAGGTAAGTGTAATTTTTTACAGGAAGATTGGACCTTAAGAAAATAACTTTTATTTGGTTTTAGATTATTTAAAGACTGGGCCATGTAGCTCAGGCTGGGTTGGAGTTCATTATGTAGCCAAGGATGTCCTTGAACTCTTCATCCCCCTTGCCTCCTGAGTGCTGGGATTACAGGTGTGCACACCAAGTCCATCTTGGCCTTTTTTTTTTTCTTTTAACTTCAATTTTGGAATGAATTCAGGAGAAATCACGGAGTCAAGAGTATTGGGAGTATTTTCTGTATCTGGGTCCGTCTGGGTATTCTGTCCTATCACTCAACGGGTGCCTATCACATTTTAAAATTCTAGAAATACACCGGGTTGGGCGAGTGGCTGAGACCGTGTGTTCTTCCCACGTGTCCATCTTCTCCAGCGCTGTTGCTCACATCTCATTTGTTCTGTGTGACCAGGTGGAAAATGAGCATCACGGATGTGCTCAGTGCGGACGACATCGCCGCAGCCCTGCAGGAATGCCAAGGTGAAGGGGACCTCGGGAGCGGGGCGTGGTGGCACCCCGGGGGCTGAAGAAGAAGGATAGCAAGTTCCAGGGGAGCCTGGACTGAGAGTGAGAGCTTGTCAAAGGGCTGCAGCTGCAGCTCGGTAGATAGGGTGCCTGCCTAGCATGTATGAAGACAGGGGTTCCACCCCCTCCATTGCAAAGACAGGTGATATATACACCCGAATTCCTCACGCTAGGGAGATGGAGGCAGGAGGATCAGGAGTTTAAGATCATTCCTGGCTACGTAGGGAGCTTGAGGCCAGCCCGGACTCATGAACCCCGTCTCAAAAACAGGCAAACAAACAATAATAATAACAAAGTTGAAGGGAGACACGAGGCAGGCGTGGATTCCCACTTGCAGCAAAGCAGCAAAGGGTAAAAGGTAAACTTTGCTGAAAGATTCCAGGATCCATTAGTGGAACTGCTGTAAGTTAGACCACTAACGTGAGAGGGATTCCGAGACCTGAGTATGTGGTTATGTTTCCATAAGAGGA
Organism: Peromyscus aztecus; assembly: GCA_902168405.1. Classification (NCBI taxonomy): domain Eukaryota; kingdom Metazoa; phylum Chordata; class Mammalia; order Rodentia; family Cricetidae; genus Peromyscus; species Peromyscus aztecus. The sequence continues at coordinate 7,493 of CABHPQ010175139.1, read as the reverse complement.
AAGACATTTACTAAAGGAGTGAGAGAAAAAGACAGTGGGAGCCGGGAATGTAGCTCAGTGGTAGAGCACTCGCCTTGCATGCACAAGGCTCAGCGTTCAATTTGTAATACTGGGGGAAAAAAAACAAACCCCAGCAGAAAGGATGGTGTTGGAGCTCAATACTAGGGTCAGCCCGGGCTGTACAGTGGGTTCCAGGCTAGCCACAAACGAACAAGAGTAAGTCAGTGCACTTATTCTCTTGAGCCTGTTTGAATCCACTGTTTCCCACCAACCACACCCGTGGTACTAGGGACTTGTGTGCAGCTTGTTCAGTGAGGAGAGGTAGGGGAAGGCACAGGGCAGAGCCAGGAGAGGTGGGCAAAATCAAGTAGAGAGGGCAACCTGGGGCAGAGGGGACAAGGTGACATCACAGACCACCTCGTCTTGGCTCTCTGAGTCTTGGGAAAGTCAAGTATCCGTGTAGCTCAGTGACGATAGGAAAGTATTTTAATAGCCTATGCTTTTGTCACCCAGGCACAAATACAGAATGTGATCCACTGAGGGTCAGGATAACCTCTCTGTTCTTTAGACCCAGACACTTTTGAACCACAAAAGTTCTTCCAGACATCAGGCCTCTCCAAGATGTCCGCCAGCCAAGTGAAGGATGTCTTCCGGTTCATAGACAATGATCAGAGTGGATACTTGGATGAAGAGGAACTCAAGTAAGCTGTGGACGGAGCAATTCAGCATGGCTGGGTGGGGCTGGGGTGCAAGGTACCCCGTGTGCTCAGTGCTTTCTCCATGGCCAGCTCTGGCATTGGATATTCATCTGCATTTCATTAAAGAATGTAAATTGGCCACGCTTCTACCCACACGGGGCACTAAATGTGGCACTAAAGACTAGGTACAAAGAGCGATTTGTTCAAGGGATTTCCTCTGGCGAATGAAACTTGACCAAACTCTTCAACACAGACATCTGGCGTTGGTTTCTATGGCAAAGGAGAGCTCTGCCACCTAGGCTTTGACTGATGTTTGTGCCTGTCAGATACATGGACTCAAAGGAAAGGAGAGAGGAAGAAGGGGAAGGGGACGGGGAGAAGGGCAGGGGGGGGGGAAGGGAGGGAGGGAGGGAGGGAGGGAGGGAGGGCAGAGTGCACAAGGTCTTTCAGGAACTTGCCACCAGCCTTTTGTGGTGCTGTAGGTTTTTCCTCCAGAAGTTCCAGAGTGATGCTAGAGAGCTGACTGAGTCGGAGACCAAGTCCCTGATGGCTGCAGCGGACAATGACGGAGATGGGAAGATTGGGGCTGATGGTAGGTCTGTTCCTGCATGTTGTGTAAGACACATCGGCAGGGAGGATACCCAAGTGGTTTCCGGGTTAAACCCCTTTTCTGAGTTCTGATAAATTCAGTCTTCTCACCTGCAAACTGGGATCGGGCAAATGTGCCAATTGCGCATAAACATGTGGCATCACTGGGGATGTAGCTCACGAGCCCAGCACGTGCTTAGCATGTCTGAATTTGGTACCCAGCACTGCCCACCCCTCAATGCCCACAAATTCTGGGATAGGGATGGTGTGACGGCTCAGGGAGTAAAAGGCTCTTGCTGCCAAGTCTGGTGACCTGAGTTCAATCCCTGGCACCTACATGGTGGGAGGAGAGAATCAACTTCCGAAAGATGTCTTCTGACCTCCATGCATGTACACACACAATTCTGGAAGACAAGAGCTGACATCTGTAATCCCAGCACTTTAGAGGCTGAGGTAGGAGGATTGTAGTGAGTTTGAGGCCAGCCTGGGCTACAGAAGGAGCTCAAGGACAGCTAGGATTACAGAGTGAGACTCTGTCTACACACACACACACACACACACACACACACACACACACACGCACACGCACACGCACACGCACACGCACAATTCTGCATTACATGATACAACATAACTATGAACTTGTCACTAACTATGAACTTAGAAAAAAATGGTTCCCCTGATGAAGGGACTAGCTGACCACTTGGCCTTCCAAACCATTTTGCAAGGTGCTTTAGTCCAGCTTGAAAATAATGCAAGAGATGTTTGCCAGGATTTAAACAAGGCCAGTTTACTGCCCACCAGTGGATGTATTAAACAGACAGGCAGATCCCAGGGGGGAAGTTGGGGGGGGCTACTCACCACCCAACCTAGCCAAATCAGTGAGCCTAGGTCCCTATGAGAGACTTTGTCTCAAAAAATAAGGGGGAAGAGCAATTGAGGGCAATAATGATGTTAACTTCTAGTCACTACATGTACATGTGCACACACATGCATGGGTATTTACACACACACCACCACCACCACCACCATAAGGACAAATAAGTCAACGACTATTCATGGCGTCATCTATGTGCAGAGCCCTATATTCAAATGTCATAAGATTGTTCATGCTTGATTTTGTCAAGCTGCTTACATTTCTGTTTAGGCGACGACTCAGAGGATGGCATAGGGGAGTCCTGCCTGCGGCACTAATTAGAGAAACTGAAAATGCTAAAGCACATTTGTTTGTCTGTTTGGGGCACGGTCTCAGGTACGGCCTTGGCTGGCCTTGAACTACTTATATAGCTGGAGCTGACTTTGAATTCCTGATTTTCCTGCCGCCACCTCCCTGGCTCTGTGCTTTGCAGACATATGTCACATGCCCTTAGGTACTTACTGAAATGTATTATTATAATTCACCACATGAGTTCATGAGGCTTTTATAGGTCCTAGACAAAATGGCTGAGACAAAGGAAGCTTGGTGTATTTAAACGTAACCATGAAGTCTGGCTTGGTGGTACAGGTGTGTAATGCCAGCATTTGGCAAGCTGTGTAGTTTGAGGTCAGGCTATATCATGAATTCTGGGTTAGCCTTGGTTATGGAAGTAAGACCCTTTTTCAAATTTAAAATGCTAATTTACAAAAAGCTACAGTCCTGAAAGATTCTAAACAGATAAAAGTTGGACCAGTTAATATTAAGCAAATCTCCATTTTCAATTTCACTGTGCACCAGCCACAGTTTATTAGTGTCAGGGCTTGAGAGATGCTAGGTGGGTAAAAATGCTTGCTGCACAGGCCTGAGGACCTGAGATTGGATCCCAGCACCCATGTAAAAAGCTACACATGGTCACGAACAAACCTGTAACCCCAGTGTTGTTTGAAGTGGAGGTAAGGGAATCATTATGGCTTGCTATCTTTGAGTCTAGCTCTAGGTTCAGTGAGAGACCCTGTGTCAAGGGAAGAATAATAAGAGTGATAGAGCAGGACACCCAGAATCCTTCTCTGGCCTCTGTGGGCTCACAGCTATACATATCACACACACACACACACACACACACACACACACACACACACACACACACCACATTCTCTCACACACAAAAGATTCTCAGATCATTGGTACCCATCTTTTAGTAATGTAAACTACTCAGTGGAGGGCTCAGTGGAGGAAAATCTGTTTAAAGTTCTACTCTATTGGATAATACTGCTACAGAACAGTGAAGGAAAACCTCCCATGTTTATCTGAAATGAACCAAAACCATGTCACATGTTTACAGTGAACCATTTTACCAAATTCCTTCATTGCTGGAGAAAGATGACTGAGCTGAGCTCTAACCCAAGGGGCTGAAGATATGAAGATGTTTGTTACATATAATTATACTTGGGGCTGGGGGATGGCTCAGCAGGTCTAAAGCATCTGCCATGCAAGTGTAAGGACCAAAGTTCGAATTCCCAGAACTCATGTAAATGCTGAGAGAGCCAGGTGGCCCACCTGCAACCTCAGGCCTCACTTGAGAAGTGAAGACAGGGATCCCTGGATCCTCGGCAAGCTAGATTAGATGGATCAGTGAGTTCTAGGTTCAAGTGAGAGACCCTACCTGAGGAAGACTCCTGATGTCAACCATTGGTTTCCACCCGTGTATACACATGTGCATCCACACACATGCACACATATACATCCCACACACTTGCACATATATGTGCACACACACACACACACACACACACACACACACTATGCAGAGGAAACAGTGCATGTTGTTGCACAGGCTTGCAATCCCTCACCTGGGATGTGGAGGCAGGAGAATAAGGAGCCAGGAGTTCAAGATCATCCTTGGCTATACAGAAAGTTTGAGACCAGTAGTCTACATTCGACCCTGTCTCAAAAAAAAAAATTATGGACTGAAAGCTAGGCATTTGGCAAGCACCTGCAATACCAGCACTCTGGAGACTGAGGCAGGAGGATAATCAACTTGAGACCACCTGGAGCTGCTAGGGGAGATCCTACCTAAAAAGTAATGCACAAGGCTGGATGGGATGCATCAAACTCCTTTGATGCTCACTGATGTTCACGGTGTCTTCTAGGCATGTCCTGAATGGGACCAGGCTTCTCTGAGAACTTATTAATCTCTTTTTTTTCTCTCTTCAGAATCCTCCAGGGGACAGCACATCTGTAAAACACTGAGTCTGTTCTTTCCTCTTCCATTCTAGAATTCCAGGAAATGGTGCATTCTTAAAGCCCAAGTCTGTGGAAGACAGAGCGGAAGGGGCGTTCTGCCAGAAGGTCTCCAAAGCCCTGGGATCAGGAAGCTCCCCAACCTATCCCGAACTAATTTCCTGAGTCCTCCTGAAGCACTTCTGCAATGTGCTCCTTGTTTGAGGAAATGCAACGGTCTGTGGCTCTTCATTCTTTGGTGGTGGTGGGTATAGGTCCTGATGGCTTCTGTAAGTCCCCCCTGGCAGGCAATGCCTTAAAAAAAAATCACCCAATAAAATCCTTTCTCATCATGGGCTGATGTATGGGTGTATTTGTCACTTGTCTCCGTGCTGTGACAACATGTGTGTCAAAAGCAACTTCAGGAAGGCTTTACTGTGACTCAGTGCAGAGGGACAGCCCATCATGGCAGCAGGAGAGTGAGGCAGCTGGTCACATGGCATCTCTGGTCAGGAAGCAGAAAGAGATGAACACTGGGGCTCAGCTCGCTTTCTCCTTTTTCTCTGGTCCAGGACTCCAGCCCAGGGGATGGGGCCACCCACATTTGTGGTGGATCTTCCCACTTCAGTTAACCTAATCTAGGTAATTCCTCCCAGACATGCCCAGAGTTTTGTTTCCATGGTGATTCAAAAATCCTGCCAAGCTGACAATACTAATCATGAGAGGTTTTGTTTTTGTTTTACTTTGCGATAGGATTTCAAAATTCAGCCCTGGCTGGCTTGGAGCTCCCTATGAGAAACCATGCTGGCCTTAACCTCACAAAGATCCACCTGCCTCTACTTCCTCAGAGGTAGAAGGGATTAAAGATGTGCACCACTAGCCGGGTGGTGGTGGTGCACACCTTTAATCCCAGCACTTGGGAGGCAGAGCCAGGCGGATCTCTGTGAGTTCGAGTCCAGCCTGGTCTACAAAGTGAGATCCAGGAAAGGCTCCAAAGCTACACAGAGAAACCCTGTATTGAAACGCCCCCCCCCAATAGATGTACCCAGCTGCAATGAGTAGTTTTCAGCTGCAATGAGTGGTTTTGCTCTTGTTTGTTTGTTTATTTATTTATTTTATTCAGCAAGGTAATGGGAACAAAGCAAGCAGAGACCAAGGATTTTTTTCCAAAGATCTCAAGTGCCCTCAAACATTGAGTAAGCCATACTGGCATTGTACATGAGGGGACAGAGGAATTGTTTTTGTTTGTTTTGTTTTGGAATCTGGTTTTAAAAACATGTAAGTGTTGAAAATAAATATTACTGTCCTGCTGGGAATTTTATTCTCAGCAGTCCAGTTAACTCTGAAATTAGTATTTTTCAGAGAGGTTTTAGCCAGCATAAAATCACTCTTACATGAGCCAGACACAGTGGTGCACATCTGTAATCCCAATGCGCAGGAGATGGGAACCCTTGGGTCAGAAGTTCAAGTATGCGTATGGAGTTTGAGACTGACTAGGGCTACATCTTTTCTCAGCCAGTAAAGGGTGAGAATTATCCTCTGAGCTCTGCAACCATGCGGTGGCACAGTGTCCTCTCCGCCAATAAATAAAAGTTAATTTAAAAATTACTCCTTACGGGGTTGGGGATTTAGCTCAGTGGTAAAGCGCTTGCCTAGTAAGCACAAGACCCTGGGTTCGGGCCTCAGCTCCGGAAAAAAAAAAAAAAAAAAAAAAAAAATTACTCCTTACACATTTGTTTTCTGCTGGTGGGTATGAGATTTTCATAAGAGAAGGCAAAACAGCCGAACTGGCTTATACAGCCTAGTGTGTTTGCTGTTACAGCTCAACACAACAGACTCATCTTGAAGTTGTTTTGGCTTTTTCCTCCCAGAGAAACAAGCGTTCAGATTAGCTTGCCCTAGCATGAACCCAACCCCCACCCCTACCCACTTCTCAGCCACCATTTTCCTGGCTCATAAGAGACAACACTGTTTGAGGCTAGCCTCAAGGGTCCTGTTACAGGGTTGGAGAGTCTCGAGCCAGGAATTTCTCATTAGGCTGCTTTTCAAGTGGCACCTAAAGCTAGTCTCTGGCTGACCCTGGAAGTTGAGGACACCTGAGAGTCCTGATGCACTTTCCTCAGAGCTTGTTTAACAGTTCACTCTGTGTGTGTGTGTGTGTGTGTGTGTGTGTGTGTGTTGTATGCAGGTATACATAAGAGTGCACATGCACGTGTGTGTGTGTGTGTGTGTGTGTGTGTGTGTGTGTGTGTAGAAGCCAGGGATCGATGTCAGATGTCTTACTCAAGTCTCTCTCCACCTTATTTTCTGAGACAATGTCTCACTTGGACTTGGGGCTGACAAGGCTAGGCTAGACTGGGCAACAAGCCTGTCTGCCTCTGGCTCCTCAGTGCTGGGATTACAGCACCCAGTGCTCTGCTCAACGTTTTGCTTGGGTGCTGGGGATCTGAACTCAGGCCCTCACTTTCTCTATTGATCCATCTCTCCAGCCCCCAGGATCTCACATTTTTAACCCAGTGTCCGTACTTAACATTGTCTGGGGCCCTGCTATATGCTATATGCTGCCTCCCATATGCTAAAGAGACTACCAGAGAATTTGAACCTCTTTAATCCCAGTACTGGGGAGGCAGAGGCAGGTGAGTCTCATGAATGTAAGGCCAACCTGGTCTACACAGAGAGTTCCAGGCCAGCTAGGGCTACATAGTTGAGATCCTGATTCAAACAACAAACCCCAAAGCTATAACAAACAAACAAAAAACCCAAATACTCTACATATATAATCTTCAAACTTGGTTTTAGGAACTTAATTCCACAGTCTTTATTTAGGAGAAGGAGAAAAAAAGCAATGAGGGAACTAAGAAGATGGCTGATCAGGTCAAAGCGTTTGCTGTGCAGTTAGACCAGAATTCAGGAACTTGTGGACCATCCAGCCTGCTGTGTGCATCAGCAAAACAGCAGAGACCCTGCTCAAACAAGATGGACTGAAGTTGTCCTCTGACGTCCATATACTTACTGTGGCATGAACACGCCCTACACACACACACACACACACACACACACACACACACACA
>CABHPQ010175138.1:0-50931 GCA_902168405.1 Peromyscus aztecus | reverse complement strand
GAGAGAGAGAGAGAGAGAGAGAGAGAGAGAGAGAGAGAGAGAGAGAGTCCATGCCATGGTATGAGTGTATGGGTCCTGGAGATCAAATTGAAGTTGTCAGACTGGCGGCAGGCTTTTCCTCCCACTGAGACATCTTGCCAGCCCAGCTCCAAATATTTTTTAACTTGAGAATCTGTTTCAAAAGAAGATGGTATCATGCCTTTATCTTCTTTCTAAGTCGGAGCACTTTAACAGGGTGATAAACCTTTCCAACTTTAGTCTTTTCTCAAGCCTATTGTAGTGATCACAAACAAATTAACAAGCTGTTACCTGTGAAGTGACTTTTTGAGAATAAAAATATTCCATCCAAGAAAAAAGTCATGTAATAATACATTATGGTTAGCATAAATTAATAATTTCTGTAATTTAACCCAAATTACAAGACCTCAATTAAACTTTCATATTAGTGAAAATGCTTGTTTGAACTGACTACAAAGCACAAGGTATAGCCTTCACTTCAACAAATGAAGTCATCAATTAAATGAAATCAATTGGGTATATGGGCCACAGAAAGGCCCAACAAAAAAAGAACTGGCTTCTGCATATCTAGAGAGCTGACAAGGTCAAGAATCATAGGGACTTGTCATGGAGACAATACCAAAAGAGATGCCCAGCTAATTACTAGGCATTTGTGCTCATTAGGCCCACTGGGAGGCACATTTAATGCAGATGCTCAAGAGTGGCAGTTGAATAATCACATTCCAATTCCTAGACAGGTGGCAACAACCAAAAGCCCAACCTTGACAACTGTTCTGGAGATTTGGGCTTAGGTCCTTGGGGTTCCTTGTGCTCAAGAGCCATGAGGATAGTTCCACTAGAAAGCAGAAGAATGTGTTTCAGCTAATGAGCAGTCTTTCAGAGAATGAGCAACACAGTCCTATTTGCTGAATGCCACTAAAGAAGTACAGAGCCCAGAAACTGGAACCACATAGTCAGCTCTCATGGAGGTGGCTGCTGGGGTAGTGCCTGAAGCTGTCTGCAAAAGGAATAGTGCTCTGTGTGTGAACAAGACTGATTCATAGGTACTACAACAGAAAAATCATGCTGCATACATCTCTTTATTCTGACATTTATACAGAAGAAAAATATAAACAAAGACAATGGATTTTACCAAAGAGCTTAACTATTTTATGATTTATTGTTACAGGGTTTCACTGGGCTGCCAGTGCAGAGATAATTATGAGAATCACCTAAGAATAGTACAAAGTATTTATGAATGTCTTTAATCGAATACAGCAGTATACTCATGATGATATGGTTTATTTAAACTATATGGAAAAAATTGTCAGTAGAGTCAGACACAAATATAAGCAAGTGTGCTGAGTTTGGAGTCAGAAGATCTAGATTCACAACACACATTCATCCTTTATGATGTGGACTTACGGAATATCAAAATTATAAACCAAGCATAGCAATATCAAATTGATACTGTGTCAGCTAGGAAAGTGTGTATGTCATTAATAGTGTTCAGTTAAGAGGACCTGGGCAGCCTGCTCAAATTGCAACATACTATGGAACTGAGAACAAGTTAATGAACTAAGAAAGCCTCATTTTCCTGACTGGTACATGGATTGGTCCAGGGGTTGGAAGACTGGTGTCAAAGCCAAATGCCTGGTTTTGAATTAAACATTTACTGGCTTGACAAACGACTTAAACTTCTTGAGATCTCAGTTCCAACATCTGTCAAATTCAGCTTAAAAATAATACCTACTTTTCTAGCTGCTGTGAAAATGGTACAGTTTCATTTCTCGAAGAGTTTCTAGGTTAGAACCTGATATGTACTAAGATATTATTAATAAGACTGAACTGTTGTTGTTCAGAACAAAGAGGAAATATTGGAGTTGAAACTGATTTGGATTTTTGATAGAAACTGAAATGGATTCACATGAATATTAGGTTTAAGCTTATTGTGGTAAGATGATGGGGGTAGGGATTTGGTACTTCCTATATATTTCTTCATTGCTGCTGAACTTCTTTTTTGTTTTTACAATAAATCATAATCTGAGATATGCAAAAAGTTGAGAGAATGTGCCCTACGTATAATTTCCTGAGGCAAAGTCTGCTCAGTGACTGACTGATAAAGTAATTTGTGTTATAGTATTAACGGCTGGTAATGGATTAATATGTCACCCCTTCAAGGCAATTTATTTGCATTTTAAATAGGCACCTTATGTTGGGGACTTGTCTGATGAAGAATATCAGAGCTTTAGTACAGAGTGATATAAGGAGTTTTTGATTCAAAGGAGACTTTGGGCACTGCTGACGTTACTGAGCCTTGGTATTTAAGCATCTCACAGAGGAAAACTGGATTTTGGAGAGCTCTGAGGCTTCCCAAAGCCTCACTTCATTTGATTAGTGAGGCTGAGAAGTTGGAAGAAACAGCCTCTACCCCCACCACAAAGAATCAGAAGCACTATACAGCCTTCTGGATTAGCCACGCCAGAGTGATGCCCAACTCCCACCCACATAGACTTTATCTCCGTTTCTATAGAGTAGCAAAAATGAAATTAAGCTGCCTACAAAACAAGAACAACCTGTTAAATCTGGGTCTGCAAAGTTGTGTCACAAATATTTTAATGATCAAATTGCAGTAGCTCAAGTACTCTCAGAGTTGTTGGTAATTAGCCTCTCTGAAGACATCCGGAATTTATTCCACAAGTGTTTATGGAACACTAATGGAGTGCCAGACACCAGGGAATGAGCAAAAACAAAACTGGAGTTCTTGTGCATAAAGTTTACTTCCTGGAAGAAATTATTTCTGATAGTTACAGAATGGAGACTTAGCTGTGCCTGTAATGTTTGGAGATACAGTCACCTCCTCCCAGCAATGTGTTGTTTGCCCTCTGCCTTGTGTGTCATTTGCCTTCAGCTGTCATTCTCTGAGTCATTTGACTCAGAGACATATTGTCATTGGTGTCCCTGTGAGCTCCACTGAGCTTGCTTAGGGCACTGACATTAGCTATTCTTCAGATTTCCAATTCTCAGGGAACCAGACTTATTTGAATTCATGAAAACTGATGAAGAGGTTTCGGTCCTTGACTCCAAGGATGAGCAAAGCAGCTGTCCTTGTGTGGAAGTGTCTCATTTGAGTGAATAAGCCACATTCTAGTCTAGTTTCCTTTATGAGCAAACCTTTATGAAGGCAGGACTATGAACATTAGTTCATTTCTCCTATAAACAAAGCTCTCTAACAGGCTCAGAAATCAGATGATGCTATGGATAGCTTCAGTTGTCAACTTGATACACCTGAGAAGAAGGAACCTCAGTTGGGATACTGTCTCCTTCGGATTAGGCAATAGGCATGGCTGTGAAGGATTTTCTTGATTGCTAATCGATGTAGGAGACTCCAACCCACTGAGGCCAGCTCCATTTCTAGGCAGGTGGGCCTGGGGTATATAAGAAAGATCACTGACTATAAGCCTGTAGCAAGTCAGTAAGCAGCACTTCTCCATGGTTATTGCTTCTTGAGTTCCTATTTTGGCTTCCTTTGATGATGGACTGCAGCCTAAGTCAAACAAGTCCTTCCTCCTCAAGTTTCTCTTGATCATGGCATCTATCATAGCAACAGAAAGCAAACTAGAATAGACAAGGACCTGATGCTACCCTTACTAGTTCTCTTCCCTTTGCTTCTCTGTGGAGCAAACTCCTCCATTTTCCAGTTGCGAGTGAAATTTTCAAATCGTTTTTTTTTTCATTAAGAAATATTACAACAAGATGACATCTTAGTATCCTTACAACTAAGTCTAAATACTTGCAAACGATTTTTAAGGGGGAAACGCTGGTGGAGTAAGTAGAGATGAGTAAAGTGATGCCTACAAGACATGCACCCATTTTGGACACTAAGGCTACAGCAAAGTATAGATGTGAAGTCAGGAGCTGCCTCTTTATTCTTTTTAAAGGTGTCTTTGCCCATAGAAGACGCTTCCCTATAAGTTTCCTAGTTGGATGGGAAGAAGCCATGTCTTCTCATTAGAAACCTCTGACTACATCATTAGAAACCTCTAACAAAAACACTTCTCTTTATGTATTCTTCACTATTGTATCTAATGTCCTATATTAATATCAGATAGATGTAACTGGAATATACACATTTTTCATGGAGAAGGAATGAGAAGCTTTATTATGTCCTTTGATTGTCCTAATTATTTTCTGGGAATGAATTCCGTATAAGGCAAGGAGACAATGGATGCTGAAGAGTTAATGATTTGCATAACAGGTACCAGGACTCGTGAGTACACAATCATGTATATGATAACGGCCAGTGTTTTAAAAGACATACTGAGTCTGTCTCTTATATTTTGGTCTTTTCCTAGAAATCATGCTTTCAACTGTCAGACTGGGTCAAAACATGATCTATGTCAGATATTGTTCTGAGTTTAAAATTCTCTCCTCTCCATCTAAGCTCCAGCACTGACTAGTTGTGCCTAGATCCAGCCCGTGTGACTTCACACTTTCTCTTCTGAAGATAAAGCCTCACAAAGGAGACTTCTAAGTTTCCCAATGTCCATAGAACTCTTGACACCAGCCCCTCCAAACCTTTAGTAATACAGACTATTTTGTGCTTGGGACTTTGAGTTTAAAATAGTCACGTTGGTCCTTAGTGGGTAGAGCTATCTTATTCCACATTTCCTCAAACTGGTCCTCATGCCATCCTTCACCTCTATACCTAGGCATGTCTCTTGGACTTGACAGCTGAAGGGAAACATATCTAGTTACCTCTTCAAAAGAAGAATAAATAATATATGCTCAATCTATGTCTGAAGAAATGTGTTGACTAGCATGCTAAGGGAAAGAGGTAGACTTTTTCCTTCTAAAATATAGAATTGATGATACTTTACTGGGAATAAGTATTTATAGGGATAAGAGAAACAATATTTCAAATTATTTTGTACATGCCACAGGTGTAATTCCCCTGACTAATTATAATATTTGATGTATTTTAAAATAAATTAGTTCATTTTCCATCTAAATATTTTCTCCCAACTACAGTGAGCAGATAAATGATCTGAGAAGTTCTAGTGAGCTTCATAAACATTTGTACATACAAGTTGAGAAGCAATCCTCAACCACTCCAAAGAAAACAAGTTGAAACAGCATAATTTCCAAGGTATTTTATCTTAGCAATATACTAAACATCCACTGCTTTATCATTTTCTGAACATATTTTTTTTCTGCTGTACTGAGAGTGTTTCCCTATGCTGGAATCATTTTCCTTAGTTTATATTATCCATTTGTCCTTGATCTAAATAAATGTGGAATGTGCACATTTTAAAGAATCCTCATTTATATAAAAGTGGGAACAAAGACAGATAGTGTGCCATAGCAAAAAATATTCAATAATATTCTTTCCCAATTATTCTATAGTTTGAACAATGCACTCTTTAAGTAGACTGCCTTGTTAGTATGACATTTATGAATGCTGGAACCTTCCTGTATTATTTACCATTCCTACCACTCACTAATTGGTAGAGAGATTTTTCTTAAAAAATTCTTTTGGTGGTAGAAAAAGAGGAAAGAAACCAGTAACAATAGCCAATTATTCTGCTTATTCTGCTGTTTGAAACCAAAAGGCAGCCTGATGTCTTCAGAAGCAAAACCATATTCTTTTACAGAATATGATAACATCTTTCCTCTTTCTTCTCCAAAAGGTATCCACCCACAGGTTTTTCATTCTGTGTGACCCTATTCATTTCTGCTTGTAGTTAAACCTTTGCTCACAGCTGTGGGAAATCAAGCTCAAATCAAAGCTCCTTGGGAGGGAGAGGGACGGATGAATGCACAAGATATGCAGGGTAGCCACACCAAGTAGCTAGGCGGTTCCCCTAATGAGCCACATTCTTTTAAACTTGTCTTTATATGGTGCTATGCTGCCCCCTCACATGAAATGTTCTTACTGTCATTTCCCACGGAGTTCCTTTTTCTTTTCTGAGTTTCTGCTCCTGCATCGGTTCACCAGGCAGCCTTCCCTGGTCTCCCGAATACAGTATGTGTCCTGTCTGTGATCCCTGGAGCCTTGTACCTCCTCCATCATGGCAGGTCTCACTCTGTCTTGTGACTGTGTCCCTGCTCGTCATATCCATTAGAGATGTAATCCTCTGGCGATCTGTCTGTTTTTTGTATCTGAGATGCCAGCCCTGGAACAGCACTTGTCATGGATGACTTGAATAAATGAAACGAATGTGGGCACATGACCTCTGGCTTTTCAAAGGCAAGGAAGGAACATCTTGCTGAGTATCGACAATTCTGGAACATTTTCTGATTTAGTAAGGTGGCTACTCCACCCCTGGTTAGTCATGTTTTAGGATATCTGTAGGATAGTTGAAACATAGATACCAGAGGGGGAGAGAGACAGACAGACAGACAGATGGAAAAGATACCTTGGGATTTCCATTTCCAGGCAATTGGTTTAGATAGATGAGAGAAACACATGGCAAAGAGCACTGTTGTCAGACAGAGGCCTGCAGGGTGCATGTGAGGCTGGGAAAGCTGACTGAAGTTCTTGTGTGATGCTGATACTAAGTTGGGTTGCAATGGGTCTGCCATAGTTTCTGTGTCAGAAGAGGGGTGAGGAAGGTCACTGCAGCAAACTCCAGCATGGTCTGTAGAGCTGGCTGAGTAGACGAAGATGCCACCGGCTAAGCCATCAGTGATTAAATAGTAGTCCTGGATCAAATTTAGAGGCTCCTAATCACGAGTGCTACAGGCAGCTGTAAATGTCAGCAGGAGTTGTTTGTTAGGCCTCTACAGGCCAATGTGAGCCACATAAGCCCAAGGATAAGCAGGAGGTCAGAAGGCCTTGTTCTCACCTTCCTCTACCCCTGGCATCCTTATCATAGTACACCATCTCTTCCGTGTATCTGATACATCTTGGGAAGAGAGACAGGAAAGTGGAGCCTGCCTATGATCCTAAGTATATTCTATTCAGAAAGTTACATTAAAGGACTATCCATAGTATTAATCATTTTCAAGTATAAAGTTGAAAGAAATTAAAGTTATTATTGCCATTATTATTTTCACAAAGTTTGGGGCTTTAGATAACAGTTAGCTAAAAATGATATATTTCTGTGTCTAAGTTGAACTGTGGGTAAATTTTGCAAACATTACACATTCAGCCCCAACGCAGTGGCAACTGGTGTGACCCAAGCTTCACCTTGACCTACACGAACCCCGACTGGTGCCCAGCAAATAATCAGGATTCCATGAATCCTGCTTTCAATATTTTATAAGATGTGACAGAGATCACACATGCGACAGCATCATCAGTAGTTGCCTTCTTGTCTTAAGATTTTGTTCAGTCACCAGCAAATCAATTCACAAGCTAAGTAAGCACAGTGCAAGCACATTTACCAGCATCTCCTCTTTACACATCAGAAAGTGAAAGTAAAAGAAAGCCAACAGCTCACATAAACCCTCCTCCTTCTCGCCAATTGGACCCCTGGAGCTCCACCCGGGGCCTGACCGTGGATATCTGTATCCAGTTCCCTCAGTCACTGGATGGATGGGGTTTCTAGCACGACAATTAGGATGGATGGAATACAGGGACTAGTGGCCAAACGAACGGAAACACATGAACTGTGAACCAATGGCTGAGGGGCCCCCAACTGGATCAGGCCCTCTGAATGGGTGAGACAGTTGATCGGCTTGATCTGTCTGGGAGGCATCCAGGCAGTTGGACTGGGTCCTGTGCTCAGTGCATGGATTGGCTGTTTGAAACCTGGGGCTTAGCAGAGACGCTTAGCTCAGCCTGGGAGGAGGGGACTATACCTGCCTGGACTGAGTCCACCAGGTTGATCTCAATCCTCGGGGGAGTCTTTGCCCTGGAGGAGATGGAAATGGGGGGTGGGCTGTGGGGAGGGGGCGGGGCAGGAGGGGGGAGAACGGGGGAATCAATGACTGATATGTAAAGTTGAATTATATTGTAAAATAAAATAAAATAAATTCAAAAAAAAAAAAAAGAAAAGAAAGCCAACAGCATCTTTAGGAACCACAAGACTTCTGCTTATACCAACAAACTGAAGGAGGAGAATTGTATCAATTATCTCAGTTATTCAGAAAAGCGATCATTTGGATCTATTTATATACAAGTTCCCTTTTAACAACATCCACGTTTGGCTAAACATGCCACAGCTGCCATCTTCCCACCTGTGCCTCATTGAAACCACAGCTTCACTGTGCCAGCGCAATTTCCCTAGACAATGCATATTCCTGTTTTTCACTGAAATTCTCAAATAAATAAATAAATAAATAAAATAGAGGGTTGAGGAGAGGAGGGAGAGTAAATGTGTTTCCAGGACACTTGAATTGAAATATTCTGAGGATCATTTACAGGCTCATTTAGAAAATCAAAGTGAAGTAGAATATTGAGGCAGTTATTTGAATAATCCTGGATCTAGTCTTCACTACCATAACTTTCCAAAGAGGGAGGCCAACAGGCTTCTGTTCAGGATGCCTCTAGCCTCTTGGATTTTGCCAAGCTTCTGTATGTGCACAACCATGGCTTCTCCAGAGCAGTGTGGGACGTTGATGTTAATTCCAAACCATGGAGGATAATAGACATAGAAACCTTTGTTTTTTCATTTCATGTGTTTCTGGAGAAGTGCCAAGAGACAAACCTTGAAGAGCTCTGAACTGTTTTAGGGACTTCTGCATTCTAAGTTTGTCTAGAGTGTGCATGTTCTGATATTCTTCCTACCCCCAGCTGTACTGACAAAGAGAAGTGTAATGAGCTCATAGTCTTCACGAATGGACAGTAATGACCATGTCCGTAGTAATGACCAGCCTGCACACTGTTTTCCATTTGTACAGTGCTTTGAAATCTCTAAGACACTTGACTGGTCACTCAACATTCAGCTTTAGAGCCTGTGTATGGCTCCCTCTTCCTTCCACAGGCCTGCCCAGGGTCTGGGGAAGTGCTTGGACTTAGGTTCTCTATTTTTCCCTATGAACCTTCACGGTGTGATTTATACTACATCCCCACTGCTTTGTACCTGATCTTTCAAAACTGCTTTCATGAATTGTATTTTCCACAATGTTTTCATGACTATCTATTTCCCACAGCGAAAGTAACCTGATTCTTCCCCTCAATTCCCCCCAGGATTTTGTATCTTTTATAGGCGTATACCTGTGGTATTGTATGAAAATGTGCTTAGTTTCCCCACCGCACCAACCTAGACCCAGAATTCCTTCAGAGGAATGATCTCCTCCCATTTATCTTTGTATGACAATAGCTACCAACAATGTCTGGTGAGTGTTAGGCTGCGTCATGAAGGATTCTTAAGGTAATGTATGACATAAATGAAAATTTCTCTTTTGGTGATAGATCTTATCTTTATTATTACCCTAAGAGTTGGGGACTTGAAAATTTAAAAGATATGCTCAAGCTTCATCAAACGGATGAAGGGAAGGGTGGGATTTTGGTGTCTAGTTTTACGACCCCAGGAGGATGGGGTTTATATTCTGGTGTCTGCCCACTGAAGAAAATCAAACCTTCATAAATCCCACCTTTGTGAAACTTGAAAAGGATATACTTTCACTGATTGCTCCTAAGTAGATATTATGAATGCAAAATAGCACAGCCAGAGATTAAGAGCTTTGTCTCTGAAACTCACCCACCTGTCATCAAATCCCAACTCCTTCATGCTGCTGAGTGCTTCCTGAGTATATGTATCTCTCATTGAAAATGAAGGTAAAATACCCCTTTCTTCCTTTACAGAATTGAACAGGTTAAATAAGTCTGTGTAAATCATTATAACAGTATCCAGCATATTAGATGCTCAATGAGTTTCCTATTTTTATGTAAGTTTGTTGTTAACTAGAAGAAAAAATGAGGAAAAATGAATTCCTTTGTCAATGTGGCACTCCATATGAAATATTTCAAATCAAGAAGTGCAATATTAAAAATGTCCTCTGTTGGAGGAAAAGGCTGAGAATCTTTCAATGTGTTGTTTGTCCTTCTAGATGAACTTTAAAGATCATCGAGTAAAATCAAATACTTCCTGCAATAGACAAACAGAAAACATCTATTTCCAGGGAGGACCCTGATGGAGAGGTACAAGCTGATTTTCTAGTTGCTGGGAGCAATTTGGCAAAGAAATAATATAAGCAGACATCATTTCGAGTAAATACTCCCTCTACAATAGTCACTGAAAAGCCATTAAACACGCCTTCAGATCAAAATTTACAGCAGAACCCACAGACAAGATTCACAGCCCTTTGGTTTGGAAGGGGCCTCCTGTGGTTGCACAGGGAATGTTTAGGGAGCTTTTATTCTGCAGCACTACGTGTTATTTAAGTGATATTACGCATGCTAAGGATTGCTTTGAAATGCAATGGAAATAAAGCATAAGGGTAATACAATAAAATTCAAATAAACTGTAATAACATGCCAGTTTTGAGACTCACCCAAGCGTCTTGGAGTCACACTGGCAAAATAACATGTCCGAATTAGGCAATTAAGACGGTCCTCATTAGCCAATGTGAAAATGCATGAAGGGGGTGCCAGGATCGAGTGATATTAAATGGGGTGTTGCTAGAGCCTGTTGTGAGTTTGCATGGTCACCAAATAGAAAAAAAATGATAAAGCAAATATCCCCAGGATGAGAGAAGAAGTGAAGATGGCCTACTGCTGACGGCGGGAAGGCAACACGCAAGAGGAGTGGAGACATCTGACAAAGGCTGAAGAATCCGGTTCTGGGTAGCATGATTTTAAGAAGCTGGGGCATCCCCGCACCTCGCACCCTCCTCCGTAAATTGGAGGCTGCAACGCCTGTCTACTTTGCAAGCTTTGGTAAGAGTCAAATGAAGCCATGGCTGTGATAGCCTTCCTGAAAGTTTAAAGTGTCAAGGAATTCAAATGTTCCCAAAGATAAATTTGAAAGCAAACTCCAAAGGCGAGCCTTTCCCATGCAGGGAGGCTACGTTTCTTATTTTGGAGAAGAATGAAAGTGGCCTGCTTTATTTGCAATATAAGGAGAAATTGAGAGAAAGCAATGGAGCTGGGGAGAAAATGACTAGTGTTTATTTAACAAGTGCGCGAAAACAATTGTGTTCTGTTTTCCCCTAAAATGTATCCTGGGAGGCGATATAATTGAAAATTTCTGACTCTCAGATGAGCACAGACTATCATTTTGAAGAGGTCTTGCTAAGCATGAGCTCATAGGATTGAGTCCTTCAGGCCTTTAGGGAAAATTGAATGGAGGGCTTAGGGTTCTATTAGGAAGCAATTTTCCTCTGGCTGAGTAACTCCGGATACTACTGCTGTGACAGTCGAATCCTTGCCAGGCAACCCAGTGCCACTGTGGGACGATAGCCAGAGTAGTAGGGCTTCTTCCTCAGACACAGTGTACTGGAGTAAATTAGGAATGGGGCTAGCAACCCCATATTCTATGCCAGGCAGAGGTATTTTTTCATCCTGAAGTAGAAAGCTCAAGTTCTTAACTCATGAGCTCTGACATGTTGCATGTTTGGGGTAAGAGATGGGTGATAGGTTCTAAGTGTAAATAGAAGACTTTTTTTTTTTTTCAAAAATAAGATAATCTATAGTATCACCCATGAAGAATACATTTATAAACCTACACACCATCCATTTTGATTACATTTCTATTGTCATGCTAGGACATCATGACTAATGCAACTCATAAAAGAAAATATGTATTGGGGCTGATGGTTCCCGAGGGTGATAGTCTATTATCTTCATGGTGGGGAGCCGACCTGCAGGCAGACAGGGATGGCACTGGGGCAGTAGCTGAGAGCTTACATCCTAATCAACAGGCACAAGGCAGAGAGAGAACGAATTAGGAATGGCTGGGCCTTTTGAAGCCTCAAAGCCCACCCCCAGTGACACACCTCCCCCAACAAGTTCATATCTCCTAATCCTTCTAAAAGTGTTTCACCAACTGGAAATCAAGTATTCAAATACATGAGCTTATGGGAGCCATTCTCATTCAAATTATCTCACCATCTTAAGTCTGTAAAATTTGGGATAAGAGCATTTTTGAATGTTTACACATCAGCTGAGCAGAATAACCACCAAAAGCCAGTGAGTTGGAAGAAGATATCCCTAGCAGTGAAACTACATATATTTCCAATTCTCAATGCTTTAAGACTATTTCTCGTGTATAGCATAGGTTGGAACGTGTTCCAAGGTAACACCGAACTTCCGGCACTCTTGCCTATATATTCCCAGTGCTGAGATTATAAACATGCACCATCACATCTGGCTTTCATGGTGCTAGAGATGCAACCCAATTTACCTTTTGTAGTGGAAGCTATTAGTCCTTGCCTAAATACCCTTCAATGAAGAGGTTCAACCTTCCCTCGGTGGCTGTGAGTGTCTCCTCCCCAGGACTCAGCTCTCTTCTTGATTTATATCCACTCGCCACTTCTCATCTCCTCTGACAGAGGTGTTGGCCGACAGTAAGTTCACACAGAAAACAAGATGGCTTTCTACCTTGACTAAAGATGTATCAGTTCTCAAATGCATTTTTTTTTTTGCTTCAGAGATTAAAAAGAGGAACAGAATGAAAGTCTCTAGCCAAGGAACTGTTCCTCGCTTAGCATACTTCCTACTCCTTCTTCTGACTTGCTTTCTTCCTGAAAACTCCCCTAACACTGAAGAGAATCCCCCCTTTCAGTCTCTGCTTCCAAGGAACTTCAAAGGACACCTTATAAGAGTGACCCGTTGTTGTAGATGCAGGTGGAAAAAGTTCTGGAGAATTTTATTGATATTCTTTTATTTTAAAAAAACATTCCCTTGATGAAGGTTGATTATATTCCAAAACAACAGGCATTAAGTCAAAACTACTTATATTTCTTTGAGATGATTTTCTAGTAGAAATGACCTCATTTGAGAAAGAAACCCAATGTAGTGTTTATTGCTAGAAAGTAAGTTACCAAAAACTGTAGTGACTTAAGGCAGCATGTATTCTGTGGGACAGGAATCTAAGCATATCTCAGCTTGGTCTCCTGCTTCAGGCTTTCTTAAAAGCATCCATCAAGGTTTTATTTGGGCCTGAGATTTCATTTGAAACTTGACTCAGGGAGGACATATTTCTAAGCTTGTGTGGTTGCTGGCAGTATCTAGATCCTTGTAGAATATCAGGTTTGAGGGCTTTGGTCCCCTGATGTCTGCTGGCTGAAGGCTGCCCTCAGTTCTTTGCCCTGTGGCCCTCTCCAGATGGCAGAACACTGTGTCCAGGGCTGCAAGACAGAACATCAACATAGGTCTGCTAGTAAAAGAAAAATTGCTGTCTAATGGAGCAAGCTCATGGGAATGATGTGCCATCACTTCTGCTGTACTCAGAAAACCAAGTCACTGATTCTGTTCACACTCTAGTGATGGAGGAATTATACCATCCTTCCCTCGGTGGAAGGGACCATCAGGAGGTCCCAAACCCACCAGGAGGTAGGGACATCAGGGGCCATGCTGGAATTATAGAAAACATAAATGCAACTAGATCATTGTGAGGAGAGGAGAATATCTATTCAGAGCTGTTTAATCTTTGTAGACCATTTAGTAGCATAAGGCATTATTTAAAAGAAAGCAGGAAAAATTGTCACATTGAAATCCATTTTTTTTTTCTCACACAAGTCCTTGCCTCTGAGGCCAGCTGAACTAAAATTGAGAAAGAACCAAGAGCCCTCATGATGAGAAAGGATTTTTATCTAGACTTATGAGTTCACTTCCATGCAATTTCAATTTCAATCAATAAAAAAAAATTTCTTCAGAAAATAGCTGCTTATGCTACAACTTACTATAATGTTAGCACCCTTGCCATGTTCTTAAATCATAGGTGGTAACATTAACTTATCTCACTATCCCCTCTTGCCTTCCAGGGCAAACTTTTTAAGAATTGAAAAGGAGGAATTATCAATTAACAGTAAGCAAGATAAAATCAGTTATACTGAAGCTTGCCATCCTCACACCCTGCTAAGAAATGGCAGCACCACTTTGTCTGTCAATAGTATAAAATCTAGTAAAGAACAGAATTGTTCAAGCATGTGCTTTAGCTCACAATTGAAACTAGACTCATGATTGCTTCCCAGTTCCAAAATATGTCAAAAAATCACAAAAGCAATGTTTTGAAGAAAAAACAAGTTTTACGTTAATGAAAATTTCCTTAATGTAAAAGCAATAGAGAGTGGTCCCTTCTGGAATTTTCAAGGCAGGATAAACAAAGAAAAGAGTTGTGAACATGCTCTAATAAGAACAATGAATTCATAAAGGAGAGAGTTGGGGTAAGTGAATCGTTAGTATTTTTTTTCCTACATAAAGTGAGTAGGCTTACAGATGTGTATCAGGGGTTCATATGCCATTTTTCTTAATCCAAGTAATTTTCTAGTACATGTCTAGTATCAATTTTCTAGTACGTCTCTTATTTTCATTGTCCAGTTAGACTTAAATTTTTTCTAGGACAAATTACATCTCTAAATTCTGGTTTTTATATTACATGAATCTTAATAGGTCTTATTAATAAAAATAAACCTGGAGCCAGGTATGGGGTGAATGCTGAAAGATCAGAGAGAAAGAACCAGCCACAGAACTAACCTCACCTCACTAATTCCTCAGCTGATCTCGTTTCCTCAAACTGGAAGCCTCTGAGTCCTCATCTGAATAGATCTCTGTTGAACTGCTGCTCAAAAGCCTAAAAGCTTAACCAGACTCTAGTTCCTGGTTTTCATGCCTTTTATACCTTTCTGCTCCCTGCCATCACTTCTGGGATTAAAGGTGTGTGTTACCATGCCTGACTGTTTCCAGTGTGGCTTTGAACTCACAGAGATGCCTCCAGAATGGTAGGATTAAAGGTGTGTGTGTCACCATTTTCTGGCTTCTATGTCTATCTAGCGGCTGTTCTGTTCTCACCCCAGATAAGTTTATTAAGGTGTACAATATATTGGGGGACACAATATCACCACGTTTTTATAATTACCTTGACATCTCGGAATCATTGGTAGTTTGGATGCACATCCTCTTCTCATTATTTTTTCTCAGATACAGAGCCTCATATATGGTGGTTTATTAACTGCAATTTTATTTTGGAGATAGGATCTCACATGGTAGTTTAGGCTTGCCTTAAACTCATTATATAGGCTAGGCTGTCCTAGAACTTATGGTAATCTTGCTCCAGTCTTCTCAGTGCTTGGATGACAGGTTTGAGTTATGACATCTGACTACTTTCTGCATTCTTGCATTTGTCCTGGAGAATGTAGTGTTACTTAGCTAGAAAAAAAAAAAAGAACAAAACAGCAACAACAACAACTGTGACAAAAGCAAAAACACATACTTTATGTTGAAGTCCTTAAAACAGAGCCAGGCAGATCTCTGTGAGTTCAAGGCCAGCCTGGTCTACAGAGCAAGATCCAGGACAGGCACCAAAACTACACTGAGAAACCCTGTCTCAAAACAAAACAAAACAAAACAAAAACAAAAACAAAAAAAAGAAGTTAGTCCACTAAATTCTAGACACAAACTTTTCACATAAGGGCTCAGTGTTTTTCTTCTGTTTCTGAAGCAAAGAGGTCAGTTTTTATAGATAGAACTTAGAAGATGGATATGCCCTGGCACATGTTCTTCTAGTCGATATAGTAATTCTAGAAACCTGAAATTAAGGTGTCAGACTGGTCTTCACAGCCTCCAGAAGAGTCCTTCCATGTCATTCCCACTTCAGGTGGGACGCTAAGGAGCTCAAACATTGACTCAGTAGACAACAGGATGGAAAATAAGCTCCTGGGATTTGTCATTCTCCCCCACCCCACTTCTGGGGTTGCCGGTGGGTATCACAGCAGTGGGTGCTAGAAATGTGAAGTCAGATTCTCACATTTGCCCAGCAGACACTTTATTGACTGATCCACCTCTCCATCTTACAATTTACAATTTTGTAACAAATTTCCAGATGCATTGCTCCTATTGAAAGTAGCTAGAACACCAGTTCTCAAACTTGGCCTGCACTGAGGTCAACTGGTGAGCCCTCTCAGGTGTGAGTGGTTTTTAATCCCATTTATAGACTTCTGACCTTGATAATGAGAGACTTAAAAATTTCTCAGGTGTTTTCAGTTTGAAGAATTATTGGTCTACAGGGATAGGATAGATCAATTCCTCTATTTTTTTTTCTCTGAAGTCATTTGGGAACTTCCCTCATTCCCAGTTTCTTCGACTGCCAGGAGACCTGCACTACTCCAGTCTGCCAGATGTTAATGCTTCACCCTGCAGAGCTTTTTATTACCATCTATGGTGCCATACCCATCCCGGGAAGAATGGAAGTCTCCCTCAAGACCTCAGCAGAGCCCAAAACATTCCTTACAATCTGCATGCACTGTCTGCAGCTTTTGTACCTAAAAAAAGGAGCCCATTACCTATGATGGGACACCTCATACTGCCTTGAGGCAGGGGGAAGGGCTTGGACTTGCCTCTACTGGATGTGCATCTGCATGGGCGGGGGTGGGTTGGGATAGGGAGGCTGGAGGGGGTGGGAGGAGAGAAGAGGGAGATCTTTGATTGGTGTGTGAAATGAATAAAAAATTTTTTCTTTAAAAAAATGATGGCTTATCTATTAGTCTATAAGTTGCCATGTGGCTAGGGAAGTTCCCAGGAATTCACAAGGATGACTCCAGCTTAGACTACTAGCAGTAGTGGAGAGGGTGCCTGAACTGGCTTATCCCAATAATCAGATAGGTGAATACCCTAAGTGTCATCATAGGGCCTTCATCCAGTAACCAATGGAAGAGATGCAGAGATTCACAGCCAAGTACCAGGCTGTGCTCCAGGAGTCCAGTTGAAGAGAGAGAAGAGGGATTCTATGAGCAAGGGACATCAAGATCATGATGGGAAAACCTACAGAGACAACCAAACCAAACCAGTGGGAACTCATGAACTTTAGACCAACAGCTGTGGAGCCTCCATGGGACTGGACTAGGCCCTCTGCATAAATGAGACAGTTGTGTAGCTTGATCTCCTTAAGGGGCTCCCTGGCAGTAGGATCAGGATCCATTCCTGGTGAATGAGCTGGCTTTTTGGAGCCCACTACATATGGTGGGACACCTTGCACAGCCTTGATGCGGGGGGAGGGGGGTTTTGGACCTGCCTTAACTGAATGTACCAGGCTCTGCTGACTCCCCATGGGAGGCCTTACCTTGTTGGAGGAGGGAATGGGGGGTAGGTTGGGGGGGAGGCTGGAGGACGGGAGGAGGAATGAGAAGGGGATCTATAGTTGGTATGTAAAATGAATAAAAAATTCCTTAATAAAAAAAGATTTTGAAATCAAAAAAAAAATGATGGCAACAATGAAATTGGATGGGAGTGCAGTAGAGATGTACTTGATTCTCTTTATTGAATCCAAACCTTTAATTTTCTAGAGATTATGTGTTTTCTGATTTGTTTTTACATGTATAATACAATATTTTGCTTGATAGAAGGAATGTTTTCTTAAATGTCACTGAAGATTCTAACTTGAATGTCTTTCTTTGTCATTTTCCTATTACTTTCTCAAAGGTTATTGGTGCTTTTTTTTTCTTTTTACATTTTCTTACAGATAAGTGTGGTTCTCACCCCATATTGAGGAAGATTCTCAGTGTGACAGATGAACTTTACAGAAAGCCACAACCAATCAAATTGCAGAGATGTGGACCCCAGTTTCAATCTACATGTCTGCAACGCCACTCCTGTGCCTAAGGTTCAGGGAACATTGTTGAAGCGGTTGGGCAGGAAGATTGTAAGAGCTAGAAAATCAGGGAGTTTGCTGTCAGATCCTCTAATAATATCAGAAGCTATACTTACAAAGTCTTCCCGTCATCACTGCCCAAATATAAGTTGGACAAGAATGACACTAATGGACATGCCAATATGGACAGGGAAAAGCCCATAAGACTGCAAACCCACACAAAGAACTATAGACAACAAGGAATGCTGGGGTAGGAGACGTGCTCTCCTCCAGGGAAGAACATACCAATTGGTTGTCTAGGGCCAAACATTAGCCCTGAAAACATATGTACAAGTAACATTATTATATTGGCTGAGTAAGTTACATTTTGGTATATATATATATATATATATATATATATATATATATATATATATATATGTGTGTGTGTGTGTGTGTGTGTGTGTGTGTGTATGTATATGCATGTAATAATAATTAATGAAAAAAGAGGCCATGAATTTGAGAGACAGCAGGTAGAAGTATATAAGATGGAAGAAAAGGGAAGGGGAAATGATATAATTATATAGCAACTTCAAAAAATAAAGGAAATAATTAAAAATTCTTGATCTTTCTTTTTCATAGTGCAGCTTTCCTCAAGTGTCTCATATGCTCTTATGTAGAGATGAGTGACAGTAAGTCAGATTTCACGGTCTATGGTTGTAGTTTAGGTTCATGGACTGCAAGGATTTCATTGGAATAAGGGCAGAAATTGGTCATATTAGAGCAAGTCTATACAAAAAAAATGAGAGGGTATTTATCAGCATCAATTTCTTATGGAAAGTTTACTTTCAGTTTAGACATACTCGTAATGATTCCATGTTTTTACTATCACCAGCATCTTACTTTGGACTCTCTTTGGCTCCCTGATCCTTATGATGTCTGTTAAAATAATTCAGACAACACACACACACACACACACACACACACACACACACACACACACAGTGAGAGAGAGAGAGAAGTGTAGAAGATAGGTAGTGTATTATATAGTACAGAGCACACTCTCAAGGATGAGAGTGGACAATGGTCAAAGGGACCATGACATCAATCTGTATTTCAGGCAGCTTTGTACCATTTCTGTAACTTAGCCCTTCTATCTAGCAGTTTTCCAATCTTCTCCGGTCTTCTTCCACCGTCATTATTCTACATTCAGAGTGAACAGAATGATGTCTTTAGCTTGCACCTGTGTCAGGGAAGTCATATATTTCGTATTGAGTGTGGCTTATTTCACTTAACACTATATCTGCCGATTCATCTATTTATTGCTACATTTTTCTGGGGTATATATAATAATGGTTTCCATTTTTGTTGCTATGGTGAAACAAACCCATCAAGATGCAACTTGAGGGAAGAAAGGTTTATTTTGCTTCACAGTTTAAGACAATACAAATCACTATTGTGGGGAAGGCATGAGAGCAGGAATATTTCACATCTAGACAGATGGAGAAGCAGGAAAAAAAAATAATAGCATGCAGGTGGTCAGCTATCTCTTTCCTTTTTATTCAGTTCTGAAACTCACCACTTAGAATGGTGCCACAAACATTCATGGGCGTTCTGTCACCCTGAGCTGATCCTTTCTGAAAAGGCCATTATAGACATGCCCCAAAGTGCACCTTTCTAAGGCCCTATGTGTCACCTAATCCAGTCAAGGTGGCTACCAAAATAACTATCACCTTATAGAGCTTCATGATATATATGAATTCAAAGAGGGTGAGGAATTGTTTCACAAATTTCTGTAGATTGACTATCAGCTAATGATTAGTTTTAGTATGCTCTTTATCATCACCACCACCTCCATCATAAATCATCATCATCATCAACCATCATCAGAATCACCATCATCAGTCATAATTATTATGTTCATCATCAGTCATCATTATCATTATTTTGCCATCTTGCCTTTACTTGTACTTGCTGGTAGATCCCTTACTTCCTTTACCAGTGATGACAACTGAGTTGCATGCTTGGTGTCCTTCACTCATCTACCCCAGATCCTTTCATTCACCCATGGCTTATTGCTACCTACATCCTTGCTCTTTCTTTCATATTTGCCTCACACTTCTATCTTTTAAATGCTCTTTATCAAAATAGAGTTTGAAGAAGGAGAGGAAGGAGGTCTGCTGTCCTGCATTAGAAACACGGCAGTATTATTTAATGGCTGAGCAGTATTCTGCTGCTCCTTATTATCTGGTTAATGAATGCTTTGTGGTTAGAATTCAATTCCCCCCCAGTGTTTACCATTATAAACAGTTACACAATAGCAGCCAGAGAAGTCTTGTTGATAACTCAAATGCAATCCTAAAAACATAATTTCTAGGTCAATTTTCATATGTTCAAAGATGTGTTTAATTATGTCCACAACATTTCAATACAGTTTGCACCCATTTACAGTGCAGATTCTCTAGTGCTCACTTAAACCTGTGTAAAATATCAATTTGCTGGATATCTCTTAGTTGTGTGAATTAAAATTTGATGCCATTTTAATATTGTCTCTTTGAAGATATTAAGCACCCTGTGTGCATAACATTCTTTCTGTGCAAACTGGCTACTGACTGTGATTTTCTCTTATTATATTCTCTCCACAATACTTAGTTAATCTGCTGCTTCTTTCTATTTCTTTTCAATCTCCTCGAAATAAAGGGCACTATCTTCAGGACTATATTTTATGAATTCAAAAAGAGGGCTTCTAGAAGCATAGCAAACATTTTCTTAATAAAAATGAAGCAAGCATGTTCCTTAAGCATTCCAAATCCTTGATGTTTGCTCTAATTTCAATAATCAAGATGATTTTACCGTCTAGGCCTTGAATATTGTTGAGCACAACCTAGGCTCCCATGAAGCTTATAAACTTCTGTAAAGAGCTTGATCTCTTATCTGTGGGATGACTTTTATCTCCTGTATATGAGACATCTATCTTTTATCTTGATCTTCTGGTAACTACTGGGCATATCACAGAGTTTATTCTTCCAGAATTGCTATCATAATGGACAGATGGGTTCTTACTTTGTCTTCTATATTTTAAATTCTTTATCCCCATACTAATTCTGGGACTTCTTTCCCTGTGACTTCTGTTTATCTGGTAGGAAATGGAACCGCCCATTTTGTGCAGATGTTAGAGAACCAGCCTTGCAGACAGCTGGAAGAAACAGGTGTACAGAAATCTATGGACTATTAACATATCTAGTTGAATAAGTGTTGGTGGTTACAAAAGTAATTAAGAATAAAAGAAAGCTCCGTAAAAGTGCCTAACAAAAACATTGCTGACAATCACTGCCAACTTAAAACTCATTTTGCAAAGCTTTCTAAAAAAACTGTGAGCATTTTATATTGAATATTACCTTTTGTCTTATAATTTACAAGTTATTTTTAATGAACAGCTCGTTTATAGTTCTACTGAGTCTTTCCTGTATGTGCTACATGCATCTTTAAAACAGCAGCATCAGCAATTGAGAGTCTGCATACATCCTCCTGAATATTTATAGCAAGATTTTAAAATCACACTTTCCACTTTTCTTAAGTTGTCTTTGCAAAATTGCTGTTTCCTCTTGTACAGAAACACCCTTCTTTTGGAATAAAAAAGTAGAAAGTGCTGTGGCTTCTTTGTTCTTAGGCTTCTGGGATTGGATTGAAGCCCACAAATGGTTCTGAATAACATGTTATGACTTTTTCTAATTGCAACAGAAGTGTTGGGTTTTTATAAAACAAATAAAGAAGCAGAGGAGGAAATCAGTGTCATAGAAAATAAATCACTCATTATAGAGCCCACATTGAGAATATTATATATATATATATATATATATATATATATGTATGTATAATTGTGCTCATAAGCACACACACACACACATACACATACACACACACACACACACACACACACTCCACAGATACACATGGACACACAAGTAAATAAATATAATTGTTAAAATGTCTTCACAGTCTGAGTGTAGCTGTTGGTAAAGTAGCTTCTCTTGAGAGCATTTACTGTAGCTTTTATGTGGCTATGTTTTATTGTTTTATTTGTTTGTTTGTTTGTGTGTGTAGATTTAAAATTCCTTTCTCTCTTTGTGTGTGTATGTATGTGTATGCTTGTATGTTAGACTCCTACTTTTATGAAGATGTTATACTGGATTAGATCCAAACCACACTAAAGACTATTCTTATTTCTTTTTACTTTTATTTTTTTTGATGTTCTGGGGGTGGAACCCAGTATCTCTCTCATGCTAGGTAAATGCTATACTACTGACCTACACACACAATGAAAGGCATTTTATTTTATTTCTTCATAGATGGTCTCTCCAAATACAGCACTTTATGAAGTGCTGGAGGTAGGGCATTAAAATATGCATTTTTTGTAGGATACAGTTTAACCCATTACATTTGGTATGTTTTTAAACATATGTATGTGTTTAATAGTCTTATTGACTGTGATTGAATACTATTAGCTGCACACGGAACATACATATAATTTTATGTTATGTATTTATGTATGAAGCTTTTCCTGTAGTCATGACAATAAAAATATTCATCACACTCAGAAGCTCAAAACCCTCCTAACCCTCCTAACACTCCAATCTCTTTCCCTCTTCTATGCTCTTTTTCCCTTCCTACATAATCATTGATTGACTATTGGCTGTAAATTAGCTCATGTTTCATAGGATTTTTAGAAATGGAGTCACATAGCACATGTTCTTTCTCTCAACATGAATGTATTCGGCATTAGTTTCGTGACAATCACTCATCTTGCACCATGTAACAGCATTAGAACAATACCTGACACACTGTTGTGGCCTAATTATTAATTCAAAAATTAATGTATAAAAGTATAAGTTAACAAGCATTCTCGAAGCTTAAGATGCTTAGACACATAATATATACACTTCATGGATACTTTAAAGAAAACCCTCCCCTGAAAAGTCGAGGCCCTAAATAGAGGGAGCTCAATGTTCGATTTGGAGATTGCAAAAATGAAGTACCTGTCATCTCTGCCCCCCACCAACACCAGACACCTGGTGGTTGCAAACAGAGACAAAAGACCCTGCAGTTTCAAACTTGGGAAAGCAGCTAACTTCCCCATTCTGCCACTAATGAAGCTCCCTCTCCACTTATCCTTAGCTACAAAAGCTTCTTCTAAAGCATATAATCTTAATTCTGTAGAACTCCGGCCACCACATTGCTCGGTTCTGTAGTCCATCCATTTCAGCCAGACCTTGAGATGCCATCTCTCAGGTTAAATTAAGCTGCTTTAGCTGTGGAGGCATTTCTTCCTACACACTAATTCATATACTTACCACTTTGTGTTTTCTGTAAAGTATTTTACACAGAGAACACATGAGTGGAGTCTGTAGTTTAGAAGAATACCTAACTAACTATATCTAAGGTGTAACTATATCTCTGGTGGCAGCCTGACAGATGGAAGCAGTAGGGAGAGGCTCAGACACAGGACCAGTTATTTGAAAAAGAAAATATGCAACTGTTGTTATATGTGGATTTGCAGAGTTAGTGTAAAATATCCGGTAAGCCACTGAAAAAGTAAGGTAATGAGAAGACTGATTTTTAGGGATGAAGGTAGGAAGCGAGCAGGAAGATAGGACAGAAAATATTACTCTTTAAGTTTCCTTGAAGAGTACCAAACTTGGTACACAGATGATGAAAGACAAATGAGCGTCCGAGAAACCAAACCACCCCTGAGAATTCTAATTCTCAACTCTCTCACTCCCCTTGATATTTTAAACAGCCAAATGCCTTTGCTTCTATTTCCACAGGCTTTTAGGATCATTTTGCTGCTTGGATTCCAGATTCACAAGGTCCTGGCTATAGACACTTACTTCCTTTCAGTAGAAGGAAGACTTGGGAGTCAGTGGGAAGTCTATGCTGGCAAATTCCTGCCCGTTATAGATGTAACCATTTCCTTCCCAGTGTCAACTGTGATCTGTTTTATTACTTAGGTGGTGATGATATGGATAATTTTAGCTTGAAATGTCTTTGTATTTTCTCTCATAGTTTTCATTTCTTTCCAGTCTTTGTGATAAATTCTTAATCTCATTTCCCAATTTGGCTGTTGAAATTAGCTCATCCCAGTTTGAAATTTCCCAAGAGCTTTTTTTTTTGTTTCAGTTTCTGTTATTGTTTTCAGAGCCACCTGTTCATGATTTATGTGTATCCCATTGTCTGAGCTTACTTGTAAAATAGTGATGAGGATTATTTTAAAACTATTTTCTCTTCTTTATGTTTCCTTTTCAGTAACCTCCTTCCCCTACTTTTTTCCTGTCCTGGTCTCATCTTTTCTTTCTATGTTGTAAATGTTTCCTTCTCGATTTTTTGTGAATTCACAGCTATGAACTTACTTTTAATAGTGTAATAGTAAATTTCCTTCAAAACACTTCATTTAATTACTTATAAAAGCCCTGGTGACCTCACTGTATTAAGTGGGAAGGACACTGGCCCCATAAAGGCCACCTATGAAGGTGATAAGCACGTGTTAAGAATGGTGGCCATAAATGTACGGAACTAGAAAATATCATCTTGAGTGAGGTAACCCAGACTCAGAAGGACAAACATAGTATGTACTCACTCATAAGTGGATACTAAATGGGAGGGAAGGGATGGCCAGACTGCAACCCACAACTCCAGAGAGGCTAGCTAACATGGAAAGACCCTAGGAGGGACACATGGATGATCCTGTGAAGGAGAAATGGATGAGATCTACATGAGCAGACTGGGTATGGGTGGTGGTGGCAGAGGGCAAGGAGTGGGGGTTGAGAACATAGAGAAATGGGAGGGTCAAGCTGGAACAGGGACGGAGTGGGAGGGCAGGGAGGAAGATACCATGATAGATGAGGACATTATGGGAATAGGAAGAGGCAGAGTGCTGAGGAGGCTCTCAGGAATCCACAAGGACAACCCCACCTTGGTCTGCTGGTAGTGGTCCAGAGGGTGCCTGGACTGGTCTACTCTGGTGACCAGCCTAGCAAATAACCTAGCTGTCATCATAGAGCCTTTGTCCAGTGAGGTGATGGAGGCAGATGCAGAGATCCATGGCCAGGCACCAGGCTGAGCTCCAAGAATCCAATTGATGAGAGAGAGGAGAGATTCTGCAGGAGAGGGATGTCAAAATCATGATGGGAGGAAGTGTAGAGATAACCGGCCACACTAGTAGAAGCCCATGAACTGTGGACTGATGGCTGTGGAGCCCCCATGGGACTGGACTAGGCCCTCTGGATACAGAAGAAGGTTGTTTGGCTCAAACTGTTTGGGGGGCACCCAGGTAGGGAGATTGGGATCTGTCCCTGGTCTATGGGCAGGCTTCTGGGAATCTGGTGCCTGTGGTGTCATGCCTTGCACAGCCTTGGTGCAGTGGGAAGGGGCTTGGACTTGCCTAGGCTCAGTGTGCCGGGCTCTGCTGACTCTCCATGGGAGACCTCGATTTGGGGGATGTGGGGATGCGGGGTGGCTTGGAAAAGAGGGCTGGGGGGTGGGAGGAGGGAGAAGGGGCCATCTGTGGATAGTAGGTAGAGTGAGTAGAAAATTTCTTAATAAAGAAAAAAATCTACTCATCAAAAAGAGTATAATATTTGGGAATAAATTTAATCACAGAAGCATAAAAAAAAAGAATGGTCGCCATGACAGTACTGTAGAGTGTCAGTTCACCTTTTTAGCTTCCCTTTCATTATGTGCATGTGTGTGTCATATACATAGTGTATGCATGTGTGTACATGTGTATATACATGGATGTGTAGGAATTCACATCCATGCATTTGCATGCAGAGACCAGAGAAATACACTAGGTATTCTGTTTTATCACTCTTTGCTTGACCCTTCAGACATGGTCTTTCACTGAACCTGGATCTTTCCATCTTTCAGCTAAATTGGCTGACTTTGTGTAGATCCCCCTGTTTCTGCCCTCCAACCTCAGTTTGAGATTCCAACTCATTCGATTCAAAACAATATCACCACAAATGCTGGCAAAAACGTGGAGAAAGAAGAACCCTCATAGCCACTACAGAAATCAGTGTAGAGATTATGTAAATAACTAAGAAAAGAAGAATCATCTGACCCTGCTGCATCATTCCTGAGTATGCATTGGAAGGGATCTCTGCTTGCACACCATAGAAATGCATGTACACCACTGTTCATTGGCATACTTTTCACAGCAGCTGACACAAGGAATCAGCTTAGATGTTTATCAATAGACAATGAAACAAAAAATATAGTATATAAACACAATAGATTCTTTTGAACTGTATAGAACAATTGAATGTCATTTTCAAGAAAATGAATTGAACTAGAGATGATGATGGTAGATGCAATAAGACAGACTCTGAGAGACAAATATCACATTTTCTCTTATATGTGGGAACCAGTTTGAATAACACACACACACACACACACACACACATACACACACACACACACACACACACACACACACACACACACACACACAACCTGAAAGTGGAAGGGAGATTCTTAGTGGGGTGGAACAGACCTAAGTGGATAGGGAGGGAAGGGAGAAAGTAGTGAAAATGAGGGGAAAGAAAAGTGAGTCTGTCAACATAATCCACCAAAGAAACAAACTTTAAGAAAAGAAAACAAAACAAAAAACAAAAATCAAAACAAAACAAAAAAACACGTGATCATCTCATTATATGCTGACAAAGTCTTTGACAAAATCTAACATCTTTTCATGATAAAAGTATTGAAGAGATTAGGGATACAAAGAACATACCTAAACATAATAAAAACTATACAGCAAGCCAACAGCCAATATTAAATTAAATGGAGAGAAACTCAAAGCCCACTAAAACAAGAACAAGACAAGTCTATCCACTCTCTCCATATCTATTCAATACAGGACTTGACGGTCTAGCTATAGCAATAAGACAACTAAAAGAGATCAAGGGAATACAAATCTGAAAGGAAGAAGTCAAAATATCCTTATTAGCAGATGATATGATAATATACATAAGTGAATACAAAAATTCTATCAGGGAACTCCTACAACTGATAAACACTTTCATCCAAGTGACTGGATACAAGATCAACTGAAAAAAATCAGTAGCCCTCCTATATACAATTGATAAATTGGCTGAGAAAGAAATCAGGGAAATAACACCCCTCACAATAGCCACAAATATTATAAAATATTTTGTTGTAACTCTAATCAAGTAAGTGAAAGACCTGTGTGACAAGAACTTCAAGTCTTCAAAGAAATTGGAGAAGATACAAGAAGATAGAAAGACCTTCAATGCTCATGAATAGGTAGGACTAACATAGTAAAAATTGCCATCTTACCAAAACCAATCTACAGATTAAATGCAATCACCATTAAAACTTCAACATAATTCTTCACAGACCTTGAAAGAA
Source organism: Peromyscus aztecus (assembly GCA_902168405.1). Taxonomy (NCBI): domain Eukaryota; kingdom Metazoa; phylum Chordata; class Mammalia; order Rodentia; family Cricetidae; genus Peromyscus; species Peromyscus aztecus. Next base: position 23,833 of record CABHPQ010175138.1, on the reverse strand, counting down.
AAATAGTCAACTTTATATGAAAAAAAAAAACACAACCCAGGATAGCTAAAATAATTCTGTAAAATATAAGAATCTCCATTCCTGATTTCAAGCTCTACTATAGAGCTATAGTAATAAAAACAGCATGGTATTAGCATAAAAACAGACGGGTGGATCAATGGAGTCTAATTGAAGACCCAGACATAAATTCACACACCTGTAGACACCTGAATTTTGAGAAAGAAGCCAAAATTATACAATGGAAAAAAGAAAGCATCTTCAACAAATGGTGCTGGCATTACTGCATATTGACAGGTAGAAGAATGCAAATAGATCTATATCTATCACTCTGCACAAAATTCAAGTCCAGGTGGATAAAAGACCTCAACATAAATCCAGTTACACTGAACTTGGTAGAAGAGAAAGTGGGAAATATTCTTGAATGCATTGGCACAGGAGACAACTTCCTGAACAGAACACCAATAGTGCAGGCACTAAGATCAACAATTAATAAATAGGATCTCATGAAACTGAAAAGCTTTTGTAAGGCAAAGGACACTGTCAATAGCACAAAAATGCAGTCTTCAGAGTGGGAAAAGATCTTCACCAACACCATATCTGACAAAGGGCTGATTTCCAAAATGCATAGAACTGAAGAACTCAAGAAACTAGACATCAAAAAGCCAAATAATATAATTTAAAAATGGGGTACAGATCTAAATAGAGAATTCCCAACAGAAGAGTCTCAAATGACTGAGAATCACTTAAAAAAATGTTCAACATCCTTAGCCATCAAGGAAATGCAAATCAAAACAGCTCTGAGATTCCACCTTATACCTATACCCAAAGGATACCCAATCATACCACAAGGACACTTGCTAAACTATATTCATATCAGCTTTATTCATAATAGCAAGAATCTGGAAACAACCCAGATGTCCTTCAACTGAAGACTGGATAAAGTTAATGTGGTACATTTACACAATGGAGTATAACTCAGCTGTTAAAAACTTACCTAGGCCCTCTACATACATGACACAGTTGTGTTGCTTTGTCTTCTGGTGGGACTCCTAACAGTGGGAGCAGGGCCTGTCTCTAATACTTTGGCTGGATTTTGGGACCCTATTACTCACACTGGGTTGTCTTGCCCAGCCTTAATACATGGGGAGGTGGTTAGTCCTACAGTAACCTGATATGCCATGTTTCGTTGATATCCATGGGAGGCCGGTTCCTTTCTGAAGAGAAAAGAAGGACAAGTGGATTTGGGGGGTGGGCAGCAGGGAGAAAGGGGAGATAATTGGAGGAGTGGGGGGAGGGGAAACTGTCATTGGGATGTGAAGTAAATAAATAAATAAATATATTTTGAAAATATAAAAAGAAAAAAAGACTATTTGCAGGAAGAAAGGAAGAACTTCATCAAAAAGTAAGGGAAGGGACGAGAGATGGCCATGTTGAGACCAATAAGAGCAAAGTAAATGATATGCATGTAGGAAGAGCTTTAATAAAAACCCATTATTTTATATGCTAGCTTGAAAGTAAAATTACAGCTCACAGAGAATTTGACTTGGGACATATTTGGCACAGGTGGTGTGTCTGCTTCTCGACCACTCAGAAGAGGATTCCTTAAGCTGTAGATGTGTTAGAAAGTGCTTCTTTTTCTGATGGTGTATGAATCAATACTCTGATTTAAAGCCTTTCCACCTGAAAACATATTTATAAAGAGAGATTTAAGTTCTGGTTCTTGGGGAAAATATTTCAGCCTTTGATCCAACTCAAGTGCATTCAATCAGGAAAGAAAATGGTGATCTCATCTCTAACTGGAAGGAACTAGACTCTGCCAGCAACCTGAATGTGCTTCAATGTGACTCTGTCCAGCCAGCAATAAACACAGATAAATTCCATGGAGAAAGAAGAGGAATTAGGAAATCTAAATTATCTGTGCATCTTCTCTATGCTTGGTCACCTGATAACAAAGGTTATGTGCCTCAAAAGTCCTTAAAAGTTAAATGAGTGGTTGCAATTTTATTACTTTCTTGTCATCCATTATAACTCATACTTATTAACAATCAAGTGAAAATGGATTAGATCTATGAATAAAGAATGATAGATTTTTATTCTTGTTCAAGATAACTACTGTCTGTCCTTAAGGGATGATTACTCCACCTTTTCCAGTAATAAAGTCTAGCTCAGTGATTCTCAACCTGTGGGTCACAACCCCTTTGGGGGTCAAATAACCCTCTCACAGGGGTCATTCAAGACCACCAGAAAACACAGATATTTACATTACAATTAATGACCGTAACAAAATTGCAGTTACGATGTAGAAACAAAAATAATTTTTTTTTTTTTTGGTTTTTCGAGACAGGGTTTCTCTGTGTAGCTTTGCGCCTTTCTTGGAACTCACTTGGGAGACCAGGCTGGCCTCGAACTCACAGAGATTTGCCTGCCTCTGCCTCCCGAGTGCTGGGATTAAAGGCGTGCACCACCACCGCCCGGCCCAAAAATAATTTTAGGGTTGGGGTCACCGCAACATGAGGAACTGTATTAAAGGGTCGCAGCAACAGGAAGGTTGAGAACACTGTTATAGAACTTATACTATGGTCTGAACGTTTGTACTCCTGGCCCTGGTTTATTATATTTGATAAACACCAGTGTTACTGAAATGGAATGTGGGGCTTCTAGAGAGCTGAACTCACATGCACAGTATGAGTTTATTACCAAAAGAGCCTTTCTACCTTGTGAGGTCATAGATAGAAAATGAGGAAAAGCACACACAGTGGGAGACTTAGTCTAGCACCTCACAGCCTCCATTACACTGTGGAATTCATTTCTTTCCTTTAAAGACTCCTAGTATATGGTGAGTTGATACAGCAGCCCACACCCATTGAGACAGTCTGGAGACTGATTTGCATAATGCCTATGAAAAGGTTGGCCTGCATTTCTTCCTACCAGAGGCTTTAAGAGGTCTTTCCCCTCTTGGTAAGCCTTGCTTTGTGTTGCCGTCAGACCTAGTTGTGTGGATTGAGCTGTGCTTTTAGCCTGAGCGCTGGAGTGGAGTAGGCTCCCATGAAGCAGAAGTATGGCTTACCTATGACAGACTCGAATGATGCACAGTATGTTAATACTTATTATTGTGAGCCCTTGAGGACTTGAGATCATGTGTTACATAATTGGCTTAAGCCAAACAAATCAATTACCGGAACATAAGTAACTACCTGGTATAACAAAAACTGAAAATATGTGGCACCATCTGTAAGGTGAGATGTGGAATGGTGAAGAGCCTATGATTGAAAGATGATAGCACAGAGAGCTAGAAAGGTGATAGCACAAGGTATGCAGGGGTATGGCATTTTTGGATGAAGATTGCTGGAGTAACTTGGAACTCATGGCTGTAGGCAGAAATATGGGAACCATTAGTAGTGCTTGCTGGTTATTATGGCTGAATTTAACAGATCATTTAATAGTGATTTTCAACCTTGGCTAGAAAATGGAATCAATTATGAATAAAAACGATTGATTAAAGCTCTTCCCTTTGATAAGGATATAGCTATGGGTAGGGCTTCCCTGTCCTCTGTTAGAACTCTGTAAATCATTTTAGCTGGGATGGGAGTGAGGATGTAGCTCAGCTAGCAGCACAAAGCTCCGATCTTGGTCTCCAAACCACATAAAGCAGGCATGATGACACATGTTTGTAGTAGCAGCTGCTGGGGGTGGAAGCAGGAGGATCAGAAGTTCAAGATCATCCTCAGCTACTTTAGTGAGTGTGAGGCCAGCCTGGGCTACATGAGACCCTGTCTCAATTTTTTTTTTAATTGAGTGGAAAATATCTAGAAAAATGAAGATGTCTTCTTGCAGGCGTCTTTTAAATTCAAGGAACAAGCATTAAAGTCTCTTGGCATATACTTTTGATTGGAGTCTGAGTGAGTAGAGTTATATCATTAAAAGATTTATGAGCCTATAGTCTAAACATGCAAGAAGATAGAGGGATGCTAGCTCCTTTTGTTCATGTAAACTTGGGTCAAAGAGGACAGCAATACTTTTCAGAAAGTAAAGCCAAGAGTGAAGGAGTCCAGTAGGTTCCACAGCACTAGAAGGAAGTGGAACATTGAACAACATTTCCCACACCAGAGCAAGGCACTCAGACATCTCTCCTGCAGCACAAGTGATTCATGTGAATGGGGGAACAGTACGTTTCTTTTCTAATTGAAAGTGTTTACTGTGCTTTCTGAGAATCTCTCCTGTCCTTTTAGGCTGAGAAGAGCTTGCCTTTTCAGTCTACATGCTTTTGAATGAAGAGAGTGTAGAATTGGTTCTACTGAATTAGCTATCCTGAGTTCTTGAGCTTAGAGTGTGGTGCTGTGTTTGGTGAGACTTAGGAGTTTTATCTCATTCACAAGGGCATGTCATGAATTGTGACTTGCTATGGCCCATCAAATGAGAGAAGACATGATATGAGTAACTTCCAAACAGGGGTCTTAAGAGTCACTAAATGATTTCACTCTTTCTCTCTTTCCTATTTACTATGAAGTGAAAGCTGGATGTGAGCATGGATAAGTATTCAATCTAGGTGCCCCCAAATGAGGAAGTCATGAGGAAGAGAGGCAAAGCTCTTCCACAGGAATGTAAGTTATACAAGAAATAAATGCAGCTCTGAGATTCCTCTCTTCATCTTCCTCTTACACAGCCTTGCTAATTGATAATTACGATAATTTGAGATAATTTATATGAATAATTATTATTGTCAAGAAACACAAATACTATCACACATGCAATCTAAAAATAACAAAATTCTGCAATAGGAGGTTTTAATTAAAAAGGTTTTTTTAAAATAACAGCTGATGAAATTGATCAAAGGCATACCAACTAACGAACAATCTTAATGAATGAGAACATCTCTGAGGCATCTGGAACACAGACTGAAGAGTCAAACACTATTTCAGCAGGTCAGGAAGATCTAGTAGTTGAGAGAATAAGACAGTAGTTGGGACTTATAGTCTCCTCCCCCTTTTTTTTAGTGTATAGACTTTTTCATGTATTTATGTCTGAGTGGTTACTATCCAAATGGCTCATTACCCATGGCTAAAGTTAAAGTTCTGTTCTTACTGCTTGGTGAGGATAATGTCAAAGATCTGAGTGAAAGGCTATGAAGACCAAAGAGCTATCATATTTTCCGCAACAAACAAAGCCTTCAGTTTTTCCCTGTGAGTAAAAGAAGCAGGCCCTCAAGTCAGAGTAGTAGAGTTGGGTTTTGCATGACATAGGAAAAGCTAGCCTCACACATTAAATGGCAACTTGGCCAGACACACAGTTATGGGGTTGATGACTGTGTACTTAAAGGATATGTGTATATTGGTATCCCAAGTTCTCCAAACTGTAAGTTACAGGACACTGTGTATATGACCCCTCTTGCTTGTAAAATCAACTGAAAATTTGATGAGTTTTTAAAGCAGTGATTAGGCTAGATAATTTTTAGGTGGTGTCATGGAAGTCACTGATACTGTTCTATTTACAATTTGAATTTATTATGAGGAAAGTCATGAATTAAAAATTCAGCCAAAGGAGAGGATGAATAGGCAGAGTTGAGGGGGGTTTCCAAACATGAAGGGTTCTTTGTGCTATCCTCTGAAGTTATGGTGTGCTATATTTGAGAGTTAAATGAATGGAGCAAGAAGTCCCCGAGTTTTGCCTCAGTGCTTTTGTTTGGGTGTCATTATGTAGGCATCATTGAATCCCCATATGTTTGACCTCAGTCTCCAGCATAGTTGGTCTGGTTCAAACAAAAATTCCCACCTAAAATTACTTGGTTGTTGTTTCTCACATGACCAGACACTGGGGAAACAGGGCTTCAAGATTATCCTAGGTCTCAGGTAATTCAAAGCCATGCAGGCTACATTAGATTAGGACTCAAGAATATTGAATAAACCTGGCCTTACCATCAAATACAATGTGGTCATCCCCAACCTAGATGGAGACACTCCAGAAATGACAAAAATGACCTCTCAGAAATCATCAAAAGTATTAAATTTCTTTATGGAAAAACTGAACTTTACTACATATTTACAATCTGAGAAGACACTACCATATCACAGGGAGACAGGAAATAATATATAATGGTCCCTATATGCCAGAAGGAGGAAAAGGAAAAAGGAACATGGGTGTGGGCTTGCTTTAATATATACCTCCATGTCTGTATTGAAATCAGTATACAGGAGCCTGTGCCCACAGCTACCATGGAGCTGGTAGATATCACCATTTTTTTGTTTGTTTGTTTTGCTTTGTAATCACAGTCATCACAAGCACTGCCTCCCAAACATCCTCTGATCTAGATGCTTGACTTTGGACATAGTATTTCCTGCTTATGGTTCAAATGGAGTCTTTTCAGACCTGGAATCTGTCACCAAACAGCATACATCTATTACTCTTGCAAACTCTTTGTTTCACATTTATGAGGATGCTTCCTAATATGTTTACAGACACAACTTTGTAGAGAACAGACCAAGGACACGTTTGTGATATTGGATTAAAACTAATTTGTATGCTGAGTTTGGGGCATTGGTTGAATTGATTCTTATTTCACCCTCTTGAAATTACAATACAACAGAAAATAAAATAAGAAAAGTATTTGCATTTCCAGGGATGTTTTCTGGATTGCCCCAGCCTGTTACACAAGATTCATGGTCAAGAGTATATGACTCTCAAAATGACACAATTCTGTTCTCTATGGAAAGACCCTGATCCTATTTTTTTTTATGTCTTTTAGATTCTGATGACTTTCAAAGACAAAAACAAGATTTGCGTATGCTATAATTCTACTTTAGTCTCATTATTTGCATTAGTGGAATCAGAAAAAATAACTTTAAAAAGATTTATCAAATGAACTGAGCTTTCTAAAAAGTGTCTTGATATTCACTTAAAACAAACAAACAAACAAACAACAAAGAACCTTGCCGCTCTAATCAGAGATCAAAGTGGAAAGACAACTGGTGTCTTATATTTTCTCTAATTTCTATCATAGCAATGACGAATGTTCCCAGCATAGTTTCCAGTATACCAAAACAAACCATTATAAAGGTTTCAAAACTCATCACATATGTATACTGCATTTTTGTCCTAGAGAACAATAGCTTCTTTTTATTATAAAGCCGCATAAGTGAAACTGTCTGTTTTCTTCTAACAGTCTCTGAGTTTCATGTCTTACTAAGGTCTTTGTTCTATTTGGGTTGATTTTTCTGCAGAGTGAGAGAGGGGGGTATAGTTTCATTCTTTTATTTATTTATCTGTATATGCGTGTGTGTGTGTGTGTGTGTGTGTGTGTGTGTGTGTGTGTGTACAGTTTTCTTGACACCATTTCTTAATGAAAATGTCTTTTCTACAACACATGTTTTTAGTGCCTTTGTATCAAACCAACCAACCAGGTGGCTGTAGCTACATGGTTTATATCTATGTCTTTATTCAATAGATCTGTGTGTCTGTTTTGTGTTAGAACTATGCTGTGTTTGCGTGAGGTCTCTGTAGAGCATCTTGAGTTCAGGGCATTTATATTTTCTGATGTCTTCTTTAGTTTCTTTTTTTGGTGTTTAATTTTTTTCATTGTAGCATTTTTTATTTCCTTGGTTAAATTGATTCCTAGGCACACTATTATTTGTGGCTACTGTGGATGGGGTTGTTTTCTTTCTCAACATACTCATTACTGATGGGAATTTGGGCAGTATATAAAGTATTGGTGGCATTATTAGAGGACTTGAACTTTTAATCAATTGGAAATTTTTCCAAATGATATAAAAAACATTGTATCATTAGGCCAAGAATTTACTTCTAAAGAAAACAGTAACATTTAAAATCATCCATTGAACATCCAGAAATGATGAAACAGCCCTGTAATTCCAGCTCTCAGGAGGTTAAGGCACAAGCATCAGGAGTTCAAAGCCAACATTGGTTCTGGTTATATAGTTGGTTCTGGGTCAACTTTGGCAATACCAGACCCTGTTTCAAAAGAACATGAGGCAAATAACAACATTTATTTCACAAAAGTCATAGTGTTTTTAATAACAGAAACTTGAAAGTCATTCAAATCTCACAGAGAATAAAGTGTGACATGTAAACATCACACTGTTCTAGATGCTGGAAAGGGGTTTTAAGGTGAATTTACCTTGCTCTCCAAGTCTCACTGTATATTTTAATTACCAAGGAAACTTTTCATCTTCTTGTATGAAGAGCTTTCTCCACAGAATGTGCATTTAATTGGCACTCATGACAATGGTATAAGTGAAACCTGGAGTATAAACAGGGTCCCTGACAGTGTTTGTCTTTATGGGTTTGGTTAGAAACTGCAGCTCACCACACTTGCGAGGATCATATTTACTTTCATATAAATTAATGTCCTGGCTATGGGCCACCAGAATGAGAATCTTCTTAGTAAACCTCATGGTAGAGTGATGGGAGGCAATGGTTTCCTCTGTAGGACCAAGGAGCTGGGTGTTCATCTGTCCATCCTGTGTAGCCTGTTGTCCCTCTTCCAACTGGTTGGGTTAGTAAAATTTTGACTCATAGTCATTCACATCTGTGTTTTTATCTCAATACACTAACACAGGAAGAAATACTAACAGCTTGTGTTGAATAGTTTCTAGAATACAGAGTGAGGGACCAGGCTGCTCTATTTCACAGGCTTTATAAGAAAACATAGTCAAATGACAGTTAGAGCCACAGATCTTTCTGCTTCTGATGTCTGTGACAAATGGTGGCAGTACTGTTGATAATACCCTTTAGTTTGTACTACTAGGCTGAATGGCTGGTTTTTCATCAAGGCACTGCCCAGGTTATAGAAAGAGTCTTCTTTATTGTCTCATCCTGGCTTCATTTATCCCAATATTTTTTTAGGACAAAGACTTATTAGTCTGGGTTGGAAGTGAGTATCTCTAACGAATCCTTGGACACGTGGAGATACTGAAATAAACTCACACAGTGGTATGAGTTCCCCAAGCTTCTTTAATTGCACTTGAAGTACTGGCCACTGGGGGGCACTCTTCGAATAGCCAAAGGAAGAGGCAGCTTGGAAATCCATGACCTTGAGAAGCGCTAGGTAAAAGTTGGAGCAGAGGTGGGGGAAGAGGAGTGTTAGGGAAGTTTTGCGTGATAGAGAAGTACTATAGGATAGGAAACTTGGCATTGAAATATACGATATTCTTTTCCCATGGTTAAAGAAGTCGGCAAATCCTTCGTAACCTAGTTAGTTTGAGTGTAGTTGAAGTTGACTCACCTTGGCGTCAGAGAAACTGCAATGTGTACATCTTGGCATTGATTTTTAAAACCCAAAGCTGCCCGAGTACAGCTGAGATTATTCCTTCTGGTGATACTACTGGAAGCAGGAGTGATGGATGAACAGAAATCTGGGCTAGGCTGTGTTTTCGAAAGCTGGATGTCCTCGTGGGATCAGGCAGGGGGAAGAATCCTCAGCAAGGGTCACTGCTGTTAGCACTAGGTAGAGCAGCCCTCTGTAGGATGATGCAAAGACAGTTCCCATGAGAAAAGCATAAGAACTAGAATAAAAGTAGAGGGTCTGTAACAGTGAATAGGCAGAAGTTTGTGACAAGGACTAATGAGTCTGAAGGAGGAACTACTTTAAGGCAGTGAGCTCTAATTGAAATAAGTTTATGTTTGTGAAGAGAAAAGTCAGATTCAAGGGCTTTTGCTATTGTTCACTTGTGCATTTGTTTCAGCTGGAAAGACTTATGTCACTGTTAAACCCAATGGTGACAGGAGACTGACCACTGACACAAATCATCATGGCTAATTTAATTAAAGCAAGCAATTAATTAAAGCAAACTTTTTTTTTTTTTTTTACTTATGTGCATGGATGCCTCTCCCTAAGCTGGGGTTCAAGAGATCAGCATTGGACATGGCGAAGATAAGGGCTTCTATAGTTCAGGAGTAGGGGTTTCCAAATGGGGGATTTGGGAGGACATTGGCAGGATTATAGAAGCAGAACATAACAAGGTGGTCATGATAAGGTAGTCAACAAGGTGGTCACAACAGGGTGGCCACGGCAAGGCAGTCATAACAACAGGTAGTTATAATAACCTTATGAAACAAAGGCATGGTTGCATGGAACTGGTAGTACAGAACTGTTTGTACTTAAGGTTATAGGTGTGGCATAGCCCAATACTTGAGAGATAGATTTAGCCATAAACAGAAATGGACCTAGTTTGTTTTTACTATAAGTTGGCTTTCAAGTCCAAGATGGAGGCAGACTGGTTCATCATTACATTTGGTGCAAATTATGCCTTTACTTTGAAGAATTCAAAGTAAATTTTCATTATAAAAAGCAAATGGGAGATGTATGTATTCCAGATGAATATTTCTGAGGTTCTAAGAGTTGGTCTATATGATAGGCAGGATGGCACAGCTGTGGCACATCCTTGAGAGAATTGTATCAATTATCGGTATTGATATAGAGTAAAGCAATGCCTACTACTGCTACAGGAGGGATATGTAAGAAACTATCTTTACCTTGAGTCACAGAAAAGGCTCTAAAAAGCTCAAACTGGCACTTTAATATTTCAAGCTATATATGAGTTCAGCCTTTATCGACTTTGAATTATCTGCTTCTAATGTAACACAGGTTCACAGGGTTGTTCCTTAACCATGTGACTGAGAAGACCATGGAGCTGACATTTTTCTTTGATGGTAATTCATCTCTACTATCATCCTTGGGCAAGACTGGCTTTAGGATAGTGAATGAGAAAAGGTGAATATGGCTACAGAGTGAAGGAAATTTGACTTTATCATGGAGAATGTCCAGGGTGGTCTGGGCTAGATCTTCTTGAACATGGGATTTTCTATATGCAAGTTGAGCCTTCTCTAAGAAGATATTTGTCTAACAATAACTATAAATTACTCTTTTGCCTTTTTTCTTGATTTCCCTCCAGCTTAATGGCAAAGCTCTATTAAAAATGCAGCCCTGCTGTTTCTCCTTGGGGCAAAGCACATTAGATAGAGTGGTGGACACAGAAGGGAACTGTAGTACAGGCTCTGTGACTATCATCTACAGCAGGACAGGGCACAGCAGGCAATGGCAGGCCATGTTTAGGGAACATTTAATTGCTCTCCAGAGATGCTTGGCCATTAGGTTAAGAGAAGACATCTTGCAGTGAAGTAGGAGAGTAGCTTTAAGTCATTAAGCAGAAACAATTAATGCCTTCAGTGGCCTCACACTGCCGACTTGAAGTAAAATTCAAAGTCATGATGGGAATCCACAAGGTCCTCACCTACTTCATCTCAGGCAATCCCTTGTTTATCACATTTCTGACATCCTGACTTCTGTCAGTGTTTTGATCAAGCCAATCTCCCTCTAACTTTGTGGGCCTTGTCATGCACTGTCACCTCCATGGAAAGGGCCCTTTCAGCAGCTCTGGTTGCTTAGCCTTTTCTTCTATTTCCTATCATGGATTAATGGACAACTCCTTGAGGTGCTCGTCCTGTCAGCAGTGTTCAAGCAAGCCCTTTGCTGTCTACCCTTGCTTTCTCTCTCTTGGTCCCTCTTCTTCTAATCGCAGTGCTTCCCAATTATAAAAGTATATCTGTTTATTAATCAACTTTATTACTCAGCATTCTAGAAATCCATGAAGGCAGGGGCTCTGGCAGTTTTAATGAACACAGCTTAATGAGGTCCTGGCCACAGCTCTTTGATTATAGTAGGCCCCCAATACAAAACATGGAAAAAATGAGTAATGTGCTTATTAAGAAAATGCAGCCTTATTGTAGCTGTCAGTCTGACAAGGCTAAAGGACAATTAACTCACACAAACCATTCTTCCAGAAGCTTCTCATAAGCCTGACTATGCATTTCTTCTATCTGCGATGGTGCTGTATTTTTAAAGAGACTAGTTAACCCATTTGCCTATGTGCCTAATGACACAAAAATCTATGTTTTCAACTCTTGAAAACAATAGAATGAAAATTATCTTCTTTTATTTATGTTATATTACGATGCTGCTTTGACATCTTTCTGGTTTTAGTCTTGCCCTTCACCTTTGATCTTTGAATACACCTGTTTATCCAGCTTTGGGGTCTGCTTTTGCGGTTTTTTTTTTTCTCTCTCCTTTTAGTACTCTCTCTAGGACTTTGGTTTATACTTAGTCTCTGCCTGTCACTTTATCTAGCTTCCTTGGGTTTATTACTCTGGCTTAGCTATGGTTCAGGGCCCAAATTGCAGTGCTCCTTTTCTCATTCCTGCTTGATCCCTTACCAAATTGACTGTCCAGGTCTGGGAGGCCAAACATGGTCTGATCAAGAGTTGTGGTGCCTCTAACAAGTAGAACTGTGCCCTAACTGTGATCGGGGAGTCCATGCTAACAATAGCAGTGTGGCCATCTGCTCTTGCTTTTGATTTGTGCTGTAGTCACACCAACAGTATCTGTGTTTTGGATGTGGATAAAACACCACATTATGGGATACAAGTTTGAGTATGAAGCTAGAGATGAGTTAGTTCTTCATGGCAAGATCATTACAAAATGTGCCACAAGAAGATGCTAAGGCTAAATAACTCCCCATTCTAAGTTCTGCAGGCCACACCTTCATTTCCTCCTTGCAAACCTGCTGTGGGATGTCTTTCTGTATGCTGTGAATACGTATTGCTCTGATTGGTTGATAAATAAAATGCTGACTGGTCAGTACCCAGACAGGAAGTACAAGCAGGGTAAGCAGACAAGGAGAACTCTGGGAAGAAGAAGGGCTGAGTCAGGAGTCACAAGCCAGACATAGAGGAAAGAAAGATGGCAAGGCAGAACTGAGAACAGGTATCAAGCCACATGGCTAAACATAGATAAGAATTATGGGTTAATTTAAGTGTAAGAGCTAATCAGTAATAAGCCTGAGCTAATGGCTGAGTAGTTATAATTAATATTAAGCCTCTGTGTCATTATTTTATAAGCAGGCCACAGGTCTGGAGGGGCTTGGTGGGACTCGAGAAACTTACAACTACATAAACCTCCTGGCGAAGGCAGCCTACAGTGTAGACATGCCTGTGCAATGACCTGTAGTACCCTGCAGAACATTGTGAAGGGCAAGTGTGTGTGCTCATACATTGCCACACAGTGCATGCCATACCCACTTTGCTCCTTTTTCTTCCCCATTTTCTCTTGCTCATCACACTCAGATTCCACTTCCGAAGCAAAGTATTAGTGAAGTAATTTTTCCTTTGCTCAAGTGGAAGTTGCATAGGGTATCTACGGGTGGTCAACAGTGCAGAAATTCCAGTGAAGTGTAACTAGAACCAATAAATGAAGCTAAATGGGAGCAGAAGATTATGAAATGTGATTTCAAGGGAAATAATCCAGGTGAATTTCAATTAAAAGCCTGTGTATTTCCATATGTACTTCAACAAAATATTTTAAATCTGTAAACAGAATAATGGATAATAGAATTGTCTCATAATTGTGATTGACTAATAAACTGAAAGTTTTTTTTTAGTTTGAAAATAAACTCACTTTGTTATATAGAGTTTCTTTTCCAATCAGGCTGCATATCAATGTCAATTTTAACTGTTTATGTTCAGAGATAGCACATTATTATTATTAATTATTATTTGAGATTTTTCTAATTTTTTAAATAGTACATTTCCAATTATTGATGAAAATATTATATTAATTTTTTTAGTCTCTCATGTCAGGAGGAAAAGGATGGTAAATCATGCTTTGGTGAAGCCAAGTAATGGTGAAGGCCACTCAAACTCTCTGAACATTAATGGGTGTGAGTCTATTTCTGGTGCAAGCAATGGTTGACCTCCATTACTCTCCTTATGCTGCCTAAAACACCTTATCTATAGAAGCATAATCACAATAATTGCCCATGTCCCTAGAGTTCTGTGAAAATTAGATAATGTCAAGAAAAGTGCTTTTAGCTGCAGTCGTGGTATTATGACCTTTATTCTCCACTTAGAACTCATCTGAAAATAGTTCTATGATAAGCTCTCATTAAAGTTTTTAACTCTGAACAGTCAATGATATGGAAAGAAAGTAGCAATAGACCTATTAAGTGACTAATAGGTACAGTTTAGGGACAGCAAAAAAGGAGAACTGTTGAAAAGAGTTGCTCAACTTTTGATAGAAAAGTTGGCTAGGGTGTGAGGAGAAAGGAACCCTCTAATACTTGAATTATTTTTCCTTCCTTTCTTCCTTTCACCATTTTCCTTCCCTCTCTCTTCTCTACCTATTTCCCTCTGTTCCTTTCTCCTTCCAAAAGTACTTGTTATTATGATTGTGATCATAATATATCATATCACATACATGACTGTGATCAGTATTTTCCCTTCCTCTGACCTGAAAGAGATTCTGGGATTGATTTTCCACAGAGAAGTCAGGGAGTATTTGAAACAAGGGAGCAGCTGAGATGTGAGAAGAAGTGACTTGTTTTTTGAGAAGTTAGTGATGTGTGTCACTTTCAATGATTGGAGAAATCAAGTAAATAATTTGAACTATTAGTTTTTGGTGAGGAACAGTGCCTCTTGTGCTAATTCTTCATCTCTACCCCTTGGGATTTCATGTTCTTACAGTGAGTTAGATGCCAGGGAAACAAAGTCAGAATTGGAGTAAGAAAGAGGAGCAGGCCCATAAGCAATGAAAAACATGATTAAGGTTGATACATTAGAAATCCACATAGTGTGTCCTAGTTTATTTTCCATAACTATAGCACAACATTGACCAAAAACATCCTGAAGGAGGAAGGGGTTAATTGGCATACACCTCCATATCAGTCCATCATTCAGGGATGTGGGACAGAAACTCAAGCAGGAACCTGGAGGCAGGAACTGAAGTAGAGACTAGGAAGGAACACTGCTTACTAGCTTGTTCCATTTGGCCTGCTCAGTTAGCTTTCATATAGAGTTTGGACCCATCTGTCTAGGGACGGCACCTCTCACAGCTGGACAGGCTCTCATGCAGCAATTGGCAGTTAAGAATATGCTGCACAGATTTTGCCACGGGCCGATCAGATCTGGAAAATTCTTCACTTGAGGCTTTTTCCTCTCAAGTGACTCTAGGTTTGTGTTCAGTCGACATCTGTGACTAACGATCTTCAGAGTCAGTGAGGTGGGAGTCACCATTTCCACAAAGAAGTGGACAATTAAGAATCTGTAGCAGTCAGTCCAGCTTTAGAAATAAAGCACATGGAAACATTAAGAATTTTCCTCACTGTGAAGGACAAAAATCATGCAAGTTACAATGATTTTAATTACTGTATTATGATTTTAGTGGGACAGAAATCAGTACATATGAGGTGTAAGTGTCAATGAAATAATTTTCTTCGAGAAAGCTTAGTTTCTATCACTTGCATATTGTGAAATGATTTTAAAGATGAATGGCCGGACTCTGCTCACAGTCAGTTGGTATTGGGAAGCAGGAGAGGTGACACTCCTCAGTTCATGGATATCCTTTATACTTTCTTGATGTGCTTTTGTATTATTAAAATATATTTATTAGTTATTTGTGTGTTGTGTTTTATGCCTGTATCTGTGTAAGTATCTATGCATGTATGTGTGTACCTACCTCTATATGAATGAAGGTTAGAACAGGTCATCAGATCTCTCAGCGCTATAGTTCCTGTGTTTGGGGGATACTTGGTTTGTTAACATGAATGCTGTGATCTGAACGTTGGTCCTCACAATTGCACAGCAAACACACTGATGAGACATCTCTCTACCCTTTGATGTGCATTTTAATAGCACCTATCATTGAAGGCTGACCTGGAGCAAACTGGAGATAGACATGATATGCATGTGAATTTCCAATAAAGTGACAGTTCTGTGCAAATAATAACTTTTAATATTTTTAAAATGGCAACTATGGCATCAGGTGTATGGAGAGATGGCTCATTGGTTAAGAGCATTTATGGCTCTTGCAGAGGACCTGAGTTTGGTTTGATTCTCAGCAACCACTCAGCTCAAAACTAGCTCCAGCTCTGTGGGAATCTGACACTTCCGGCCTCCCTTCCCTGCACTTATGTATGTATACAGTTCTCAACTTAGGCAAACGTGCATGCACATAATTAAAAACAAAAATAAATCTTCAAAACATTATATCAGCTAAGATGTAATTAATCTGAGATTATCAACTGTAACATACCACTCTGATAGTGTGTGTGTGTGTGTGTGTGTGTGTGTGTGTGTGTGTGTGTTGAAGAAGGGGTTGATGGAAGTAAAGAGTCAGGGGATGTATGAAAAATTTCTATACATTCCAGTCGATTTTGCTACAAATATAAATATAAAAGTTCTAAAGCGTTTGATAATTATTTCCAAATTATTTTTAATGACTGAATTAAATTACATTATACAAAGGAATCAAGATTCATTGCAAAAAATAATCTCCTGGAGGAAAATAGCCCGATTCTAGCTTATTGGTGTAAAGAGTAAAGCAATTTCTGCCAAATCAATCAATTTGTTCTTCTGTCTGTAACAAAATACCGTGCTTCACTTTTGTGCACAAAGCAAATAAGCACAACCAGGGATGAAAGTGCAAAAAGTCTCACTGCTTGCGGTATGTCAGGAGCACACAGGAGACTGCTCTGAAGCTGTGTCTCCATCAACGAGGAAAGCAGGGTTATGTGTGTGTGTATATATATATATATATATATATATATATATACATATATATATATATATAAAATTCTTTATTGATTCTTTGGGAATTTCCCACCATGCACGCCAATCCTGCTCACCTTCCATTCTCTCCATATTCTCCCCTCACCCGTGCAGTACCCCCACAAAGAGACCTCAAAATCAATCAGTTAAAAACAAAACAAAATAAAACAAAAACCCACCTCCACCCTCCATCTTTCCAACACCTCTTCATTCATCCTAATGGCATTGGGTGCTGAAGTATATCCTTTTGTCCAATTGACTCCACCCACAGAATGTTCATTACAATGAGTCATTTGTCTGGTTCTAGGCCTGCACACCATCATCATTGGACCCTCTCTTGCTGTTGCCCTGAGTCATGGGGATCCTGTCCTTATCATTTGGCAGGATCAGTCCCTTCACACTGCAGCAGACCATACCCCTCACCATGGACATGGGGGAGATGGCCCAGATGGCATAGGTCTAGGAGAGCTGGCTCTTCCCCTCACCTGAGGTAGGGGGGAGTGGTGGTCCCCGTGGCCCTGAGCAACCAGCCCAGCTACCACCCAGAGCCACATCCTGGGCCTTGGGTTGGACCACCCTAACATCTATCCCTGCTGGAGTTTGAAACGCAGAGACTTCATTCAACTGGGGAAGTTCATATGTATACTCATATGTTTAGCTCATATGTATACATGCAGAGAAGACTCATCCCCCCAGCACAGAGGCAGGCATCATCCCGGCATGCATATCTGACATTCTCTGAGCCTTTTCTCTGAGCAGAGAGAGTATTTTCTCTGAGCAGAGAAGTTAGCACTAGAATAAGCAATATTTACTTTGGGTCATTTAAAACCATGTAAGTTGGAGTGATTTGGCGAGTGTTTTTTTTTGTTTGTTTTGTTTTGTTTTGTTTTTTTGTTTTTTGTTTTTTTGTTAAGTTTCTCTAGAGGATCTTATCTGATAAAAAGAAAATAATTTTGCAGGTATGTTAACAGTCTTTGAGTGGGGCATCAGAGTGTACAGGTCTCTCAAAGTGCTGGCCTAGCAGCTAGCATATCTAGTCTTAGGCAGAATATATGTTCTGTTAAGAGTTTCCTTACTGCAAAGCGTCACTGGGTATATCAACCACCCTTCATGGCAGGCCCCATGCCCATGAGTGTTTGATCAACACAAAACAAACTCAAAGTTATTATTGTGTGCTTTTTGTTTTATTTTGCGTTATTTTAGACCTTTTTAAAAATCTTATTGGCCTTTTACTTGTTTGCTTTGATTTTGTTTTGTGTTTTCATGTTTATTTTTGAGAGAGAAAGAGAGAGAGAGAGAGAGAGAGAGAGAGAGAGAGAGAGAGAGAGAGAGAGAGAGAACATAAAGTTGGCTTGGTAGGGGTAGGGAAGATCTGGGAAGAGTTGGAGCAGAAGAAAAAAAGAAATGATCAAAATATATTGTATGAAAGAGTTTTTTCAAAGAAAAATAAAAAAAAGGGTTTCATTAGTCAGCAGCTGTTTGCTGTTAGAATTCTTGCATGTAATCACAATACGAAGAGCTTGGAGGTGTACATACGCTGCAGAGCATTTGTTCAGTGTGAGATCATCGAGGACATAGGAAAAGGATTTGTCCCAGGAAAGACCAACAAAAACATGCTTTTTACTGTTCTATATCCAAAGTCCTATTTCTTGGTTCCTGTTTCCTATTGGTCAGATACCAGACTATAGATAGCTTGCTGTCTGGTTTCCTGTTGTATGATTGCCAGCTGAGACACAGAAGTTTACTACCCTGTGAATTTTTGTCACATTTTATTTCAAATGCTGTTGATTACAGTAATAAAAGAGTTGAAGGGCATTTGATGTCTCCCCACCATTTCATTGGCTTTTTCTGAAGTATGCTGAGCACATAAGTTGGTGTTGTTTACATTACACCTCTCTCTTTTACATATTTTCTTCTTATTCCATTGGTTAGCTGGAGATTTTTCCTAGTTACATTGCTTAAGATTTGAGAGATAACACTATGTTAATGTCTTCCTCCACCCCCCCTGAAATAATATTTAACCAATTTAGAATTTGTTTTTGGCACTTAGGAATAAATGCAGAGTCTTGCAAGTGCTAGGTCATTGATCAACTACTGATTTATATCATAGCTCTTGCCACTATACTTAAGTGTTGCTTACAAGCATCTAAGTGACAGTGGTTAAGTCATTAGTTTTAATTTGAGGTCTTTAATTATTGCATGATTAAGAGTCAACAACTTTTATGTTCATTACTCTCTGGAAAGTTAGGTATGACCTTGGGGATATCAGTCATTTTTGAAATTTGAACCTCTTGTCCATTGAAAATGGGTAAATTCACTAAAGTAGTAAGATAATCTAGGATGCCTAGTCATGTTTTCTTTTTTTGTTATTAATAAGAAGCACTGATATCAGTCACAATGTCTGGTGGATCTTATTCCTCATTGAGTAAATTCAGATTGCAGGAAGGATTGAATTTATTTTTGATATTACTAGAAAAAAAGGCACAGTTAGATAAAATCTTCTGTCATATTAAAATAGACAAGGGAGTTGTTAATATATTTAGGGATTTTTGAAGGTCTTGAGATTCCACAAAAAGTGCTATTATATTTTGAAGAAATAGAATTAGAGCCTATAATTAAAATTTCTCATTTTAGCTTCAAATCCTTCTTCAAGATGATCTCTAGACAGTTTTGGATGACTCTGGAAATTCTTTGCATATTAATTATCTGTAGTAGACAGTAAAGTATGGGTGTTTTGGGTGATTCTGGCATTTACATTTTGTTCAGGTCCTATATTTTACCTTTTCACCCACTAATCTAAATTTGTCTTCTCCCTGCACTAGACAGGAGCTCCTTGAAAGCATAGATTATATCTGTCTTTCTTATCAGTATGTCACAAACATTCAGAGCAGGTGGTTCAAATATTTTATGGTTCAAAAAGTAAGTTATCAGTCTCTGGCTTGGGTTCTTGTGTTAAGTGTGTGTGTGTGTGTGTGTGTGTGTGTGTGTGTGTGTGTGTGTGTGTGACTATCTGGGACTCATCCCTTTGATGTTTCTTTTCTGAAGGAGTCTTGCAGCACCCTGATGCAAAACAGGTCAAATTTCCTGCACTCTCTGACTTCATTTATTGTGATTATATTTTACCACTTTTAGTTCAGAAGTCTACATTTCCTTGACCTTTGATAAAACATTTATGTGCGTATTTTAATATTTAATATTTTATCTTTCGGGTTTTTTACTTTCCTCACATTTTATTGGAATTTTACAGAGGAATGAAAAGGTCAAAACAAAGGAGCAGCCTGCTTGCAAGCAGGTGCCGTAAATAGCAGGCTCTTTCTCCTTATCAGTTTCTTAGAAATCCTCTTAGCTTCTTACAGTAGACATTCCTCTTGAGTCTCAGGGACCTACTTTATCAAATGTACTGCAATGTGGGAAAGGCAGACAGATATCCCAGCCTTTAGGTTTCTTAACTGCCTTTCACTAAGCCAAATTGCTGGATTAACCCATCTTAGCCACTGGGTCTGTGCAGCTCCCTCAGCAGCAGCTAATCCAACACTGTCATTGGTGTCACTAGTGAGCTACTTGCTGCTCAAGATTCAGTTGTGTTGGCTCACAAATGTATATTTTCTAGTTGTGCTTATTTTGGTAACTTTGCATCAGTAATAGTTTAGGAAGTGACACTTCATAAATACAAATGGAAAGTCATAGATTTTATTCAATTCAAATTTTAAAGTTGTAAAGTCTCAAAAAGTCAAATATTTAAAGAATTAGTTGTGAGTAACACAATTATAGGAGAGTAGAGAAATATAAATGTGAAACATTTTGCTTTGATGCCTCAAGAATATTATGAGATGCTTTGCTCACTTTGAAGAATGTAGACAGTGTAGGTGGTGCATTTGTTGGGGCATGTCAGAAAAAGGGTCAATGAAACCCTATCATTAAGCAAAAAACCCTGAATAACAAACCAGGTAAACTGTGGGTCTACATAAAGGATTAGTAAGGATAAAAGAGTATTCATGGAGTTTGCTAAGTTAAAATATGGGCATGACATTTTAAAATTATTCAAATTATTACTAAATTAACAGAACCTAGCTACCTGGAAAGAGTAGACCAGTTCTGGGACTCCAGAGAGTCCTAGTTACAAAAGAGAATAATAATGTCTAACTGGTGCTGGAGATGTCGGAGCTCTATTATTTCCATATCTAGATTTAGATCATTGTTGAAAATAGATTTTTTTGTTTTATTGAAAAATAAATTCTTT
This sequence comes from Peromyscus aztecus, assembly GCA_902168405.1. Classification (NCBI taxonomy): domain Eukaryota; kingdom Metazoa; phylum Chordata; class Mammalia; order Rodentia; family Cricetidae; genus Peromyscus; species Peromyscus aztecus. The sequence continues at coordinate 2,985 of CABHPQ010175138.1, read as the reverse complement.
TCTCATATAATATATCCTGATTACAGTTTTCCCCCTCTTCTCATCCCAGTTCTTTCCTGCCTCCTCTCCTCTCTGGATCCACTCCCCTTCTGTCTCTAATTAGAAACAGACAGGCTTTTAAGTTAGCAACAAAACATGACAAACTAAAATATGATAACATGAAACGGAAACTATCATACAGAAATTGAGCATGGCAACACAACTAGAGGAAAAGAGCCCCAAGAGCAGGCACAAGAGTCAGAGACCCACTCATTCTCACAGTCAGGAGTCTCATAAAAATACCAAGCTAAGAGCTATGATATATGTGCAGAGGACCTGGTGTAGATCCAAGTAGGCCCTGTGCTTGCTGCTTCAGTCTCTGTGAGCTCATATGCGCCTTGCTTAGTTGATTCAGAGGGCCGTGTTCTCCTGGTGTCCTCCGTCCCCTCTGGCTCTTAGCAGTCTTTCTACCTCCTCTTCTGCAGGATTCCTTGAGCTCTGAAGGGAGATATCTGATGGATACTCCAGTTTAGACTTTCTCTCCCTGTAATTTCTGGCTATGGGTTTCTGCATCTGTTCTTATCTGCTGTTGGAAGAAGCTTCTCTGATGATAACTACATAAGGAATTGATCTGAGTAGAGCAGAATATCATTAGAAGTAATTTTATTACCTCACAGTCTGGGCTAGCTGAAGGAATCCATTGCCCAGTCTAGTGCCATTTAGTATATGTGGGAAAAAAAAAAAACACTCGTGGGCCAGCCTGGGCCCTCACAGTGTGGGCTAGCTAAAAACATCCATAGGCCCACCCAGCTGAGCATATAGGTGTCATTAGAATGAGCAGATATATGGTGGAGAAATGGGAAAGAAAGAGAGGCAGAACAGTTCATACGCTTTGGAGAGAGGCAGAACTGAAGAAGGGAAGGTGGTGGGGAATGGGCTGATGCTTGCCACCTGGGACCAGGATGAAGTCTGGGCCTGGGTTGTTGCTAAGAGCCATGTTTGCATCTGTGGTCCTACCATAGCTGGGGCCTATGTTGTCACTCATGACCCATGTTGCTACCAAAGGCCATTAGGGTGACCGGGGTCTATGCTACCACCTGTGGCCATGTTGGTGTCTGAGGACCATGCTGCCACTGGGGCTGTGCTGATCTGAGTGGCTTGTGCTGCCACCCTAGGCCAAGATGACATCCAAACCTGAGCTGCTGCCAAGGGCCATGTCTGGGTCTGTGGCACAGCCAGGGTCAGTGTTGATGTCCAAGGCTTCAGTAACCACTGAAATCCAGGAAGATGCCCAGGGTCTAGTCAACTACCATGTTGGTGTCCCAGAGCTCTCCTGCCTCCAGGGCCATGCTGATTGCTTATCTGAGTGGTCTGTGATGCCACCTGGGCCATGGTGATGTCTAGGCTTAGGCTACAGTATGGGGCCATATCTGGTTCTGTGGCCCTACCACAGACAAAGTCTGTGTTAATGTCTGTGGCTCCTGATACTATCAAAGGTCATGCTGATGCCAGGGGTCTGGGCCACCACCTGGGGTCATGTTGGTATCCAAAGGCCATGCCACTGCTGGAGTCATGTTGATCTGAATGGCTTGTGCTGCCTGCCACATGGAGCCATGGTGACGTCTGGGCCTGGGCTGCTGCTGAGGGCTATGTCTGGGTCTGTGTTCCTGCAGCTAAGGTCTGTGTTGATGTCCATGGCCAGTGTTACCACAGGGAGTCATAGCAAACATGTGTGTTGAAATCCAAGGAATGTGCTGGGATGGCTTCACTCTTCACTGGCCCTGGGATGGCTGGCCCTGCACCTCACTGAATAATGCAGTGGGAGAGCTGCCCCTGCCCCAAATGGAAGAGCTGGCCCCCATACTCAGGAGAGAGGGTCCCACCCTTTACCATGGGTGTTCGAGAGCTGGGCCAGATGGCATGGGCCTAGGAGAGTTGACTCTGCTCTTCGTCTGAGGGAGGACATCCCGGTGGCACAGACTGACCAGCTCAGCTACCACCCAGACCCGCATCCTGGGCCTTGGGTTGGACCACCCTAACATTTACTCCGTCTGTGACCTGCTGGAGGACTTGAAGGGACTGGTCCTGTGGAATGATAGCTGCAGGATCTCAATGACTCAGGGCAATGGCAGAATATCCAAAGCAAGTTTTGGTGAAGGTTCAGTGATGATGGTGTGCCAGAGGCCTTGAGCCAGACCAATGACTCAGAGCAATGAACATTTGTGGGCGGTGCCGATTGGACAAAAGGGTGACACACTGCTATTTCCAATGACAGTAGGATAAATGAAGAGGTGTTGGAGAGACTGGAGAGATGGAGAATCAAGGTGGATTTTTTTCAATTTGGTTTGCTTTGTTTTTAGTTAATTTTTTTTGGGAGGTGCTGCAGGGGTGAGGGGCAGATAAGGAGGGACTTGGAGGTCTCTGAGTTATCTAGTCTCTGGTTCTTGGTTACTCAAGCAGTGTTAAGTGTTGGTTTCTTCTCATGGAGTGGGTTTTAAGTAAAACCAGACATTAGCGGGCTACTCCCACAAGTTCTATGCTACCATTGCCATAGCTTCAAAATAGATTTTTATTTATTTATTTATTTATTTATTTATTTATTTATTTATTTATTTATCTATTTTTTAAATTACACTCATGATATTCATTAATTACACTCATGATATTAATCACATTTGTAGTATTCATAGATTACATTCGCAGTATTCATTCAATTATATATATATATATATATATATATATTAATTTTAAATGCCGAATGTCATTTATTGAAGGGGGGAGGAGGTCTTAAATACAGGCTTACAGCACAATGGGGGGGACCCCGGAGGGCAGAAGTTTGCTACTGATGTTTTACAATCTTGCTTCTAATCTGTTAATGCCCATTATTCAGGATACACAGACAAGGAACTTCTCTTAAGCATTCAGGAGGGTGGAACCTGGCAGGGAATTAGCATAGGGAGGATATCAAGGTCAAGGTGCGTAAGCAAGGCAGCAGTTACCCAAAAC
>CABHPQ010175136.1:23817-60968 GCA_902168405.1 Peromyscus aztecus | reverse complement strand
CCATGGATTTTTTTTTTTTAAAGAGAGTTAGCAGCCGAGCGGTGGTGGCGCAGGCCTTTAATCCCAGCACTCGGGAGGCAGAGGCAGGTGGATCTCTGTGAGTTCGAGGCCAGCCTGGGCTACCAAGTGAGTTCCAGGAAAGGCGCAAAGCTACACAGAGAAACCCTGTCTCGAAAAACAAAAAAACAAAAAAAAAACAACAAAAAAAAGAGAGTTAGCAAAGCAAGATAAAGACACAAGCAAGAATGTGTCTCAAAGTCTGGTTTGAGCTGGATCTCACTGAGACTCACAAAGGGAACCATCAAGGACCTTAGGGAAGGGGCTGGCCTTTTATACACCCCTGTATCAGTTGGGCACAGACCTGTCCCAGGGCAGAGCACACAGCCTGGCTTGTTCCAACTTCATCCTTCTGAGAAACTGTCTTAGGAGGAAAGGCAGCCTACAGCCCCAGGGGACAGGCTCAGAGACAAGGCTGGCCTTTGGCCCAGTTTCTTGGGAAAAAAATATTTCAGGCTGAAAGACATTTTAATTTACTGCAAATGCCTGAAGAGATTTTAATTCACTTCATTCAGATCCCTGTCTCCTGGGACTGCAGCTGGCATGGGGACAGTGATCCTGTGACATGGCACCAAGAGGTCTGTGATTGTCTGGATTCCGTGTGTCAGCGGTTATTGGCACAGTCAGAGAATCAACCTGAAAGCTGAAGAACTTGGGGTGTAAGGACCGAGCTTGTGGTTTTCACCCAGATGCTCTGGGTGGGCCTGAGTGATGGGGATGCAGGCGGAGAGTGTGAGCAGCTCGGAGCCGACTCCTTGGCATCAGACAGATGTGGATTAGGATCCCTGAAACGACTCTTCATGAGAGCATGGCCCCAGGCAAATGACACTTCTCTTGAGCCTCAGTTCCCTTGTCTGTTAAATAGAAAAAAATGTGTATTTTTATTATAGGTCACTATGAGGATTAAGTGAGATAGCCCCTGAAAATTCTTGTTATCTTTGGCATCTATTGACTACTGAGAAGACACAAACTATTGGTAATGAGTAGAATCTATAGGATAGGGAAAGTAGGTATTTTAGAAGCAGCCAGGACTTTGAAGTCTGAGAGCATGGCTTTCGGACCCCACCGCTCCCTGGCTATGTGACTATGGACAACTTCCTTCTCTCTGGGCCCAGCTGTCCTCATCTACCACGAAGGAGTCATATACCCTCATTGCAGAATTCCGGTTAGCTCAGATCATGACCCACAGTTGCACCCAGCCAGTGCCAGCTCTCTCTTCTCCTTTTACAGCGCAATACCCCGCCGTGCCTTTATCTCTCACATGTGGCTTAAGCCCCAAGCTGGCAACTGGCCTCCTGAAGTTTCCCAAGGGTAGGAGGAACAGTAGTTACACCCTGGCTTTTGAAAGCAGAATGCTCCTGCGTTCCAAGAAGCTAAGTATTCCTTTGAGCAGAGAAGAGACAGGCTCAAACAGCCCAGAGAGCAAACCCAGGGAGGCTATTTCTGCAGCAGGAGAGGTCCCTGGAGTCCTCACAACCACCTCTTTTTCGCTTTCTTTGTCCCTAGAGAGCAAGCCATACAGGGTTTTGTGCTTGTTAGATCCTCCTCTGCCACTGAGCCACACCCTGCCCTGATAGCTTTTTTTAAATTTTTATGTATGTATGCATGTATATATGTATGTATGTATGTATGTATGTAGTGTGTGTGTGTGTGTGTGTGTGTGTGTGTGTGTGTGTGTGTTTATGCACCGTGTGCGTGCAATGCCTGTGGAGGCCAGAAGAGGGTGTTAGATACCCCTGGATCTGAAGTTATAGGTGGTTGTGAGCTGCCATGTGGATGATTCTGGGAACCAAACCCAGGTCTTCCATAACAGCAGTAGGTGCTGTTTAACCACTGAACCATCTCTTCAGCCCCTGACAGTCATCTTAATCCTTAGTTTCAATGATGATGGGAAGGGAGAAGAAGATCCAGCTCAGAGGCATTCCCCACTTACTCTTCTCTGAGCACAGGGCTAAGCCCTGACATTCTGTCTTCTTGTAACCTTGTTAATAACTCTGTGAGGAGGTGCAATTATCCCCATTTCTACACACAGCAAAAGTGAGTCACAGAGGAGGAAGCTCCCAAGGCTGGTAAGAGATTCAAATTGGAATAGGAGTCTACCAGAGTGAAAAGCCCCAGGGTCACAACTGTCAAAACCCACTGTATTCTATGAGCATCTCAAAAGAAACTCTAGGGACATGCTCCATGAGAAGCCTTCTTAGAGAAACGACAACTCTGATGTCACTTTTTTAAAAAGGCATTTTCACAATAGCTATAATTCTTTTTACAAATGTTATTTGCATGCATTATGTATACACAATGTCATTAAGACATTTTTTATCCGTGCATATATTTCAGTCATACTCACCCCTCCCATTGCCCTCTTCTGTCTCCCCCTCACTCCTGCTAATCTCCTGCCTCTTCCTACCCAAACCCACCTCTCCTTTCATGTCCTTTTCTTATGCGTGAGCCAATGAGTTTCATCAGAGTTTTTACAGGGCGGCGGGCACCTGACCAGTTGCTATACCGCTGGAGAAAATGTCTCCCTTGCCCCAGAAACATTAGCTGACTATAGATGGTCGAGGGGAGGGGCCCGATGAGCCCCTTTCCTTCCATGTCAGGTACGGGTGGGCCCAGCCTTGTTCAGGTCTTGTGCAGGAGGTAATCACATACATTGTGATTACAAGGCCGTGAGTTCAAGGTCTCATGCCTGGAAACCAGCACTCAACACCCCTCTCCCTCCTCCTTTGGGCTCTTACATTCTTTCTACCTTTTCTTCCCAGAGCCTTAGGGAGTGGAGTACGACATAGACGTCCCATTTATGGCCGGGTAGTTGACAGTCATTTTTTTCTTTTTTTGACAGTCATTTATTCTTAGCCGAGTAGTTGACAGTCATTTATTCTTAGTACTTTGACCATTTATGAGTCTCAGTCACTGCTGACCACTGCAAAACGAAGCTTCTCAGACCAAAGCCAATAGCAGTCCCCGCCTACGGGCAGCAACATAGTTAAGTAGAGAATGATAAGATGGATACGTCATGTCCATTCGGCAAAACGACAGCAGTAGCTTCCACACTGTGACTTCACCAGCCACAGGCGTTTAACCAGGTTTTCATACCAAATGTGAATTCCCTCCTGTGAAGTGAGCCTCGAATCCATGCAAGAAGTGCTTGATTACCTCCGGAACACTGGCCACTGTTGTGGCTGGCTGGTGGGCATTGTCGCAGGCAGGGCCCACAGCTGAATAAGACTGTTGATGTCAGTGATCTCCCAGCAGCCTGCAGGGCATCTTCCAGCGCTGTGAGGGCTACCTACAAGGGAAGGAGCTTCCACGCCAGGTCTAGCTTGATTTCTCTGGGTCTTGTGGCCAAGGTGTATGGTGTCTTCAGCCAGAGGGTCTTACAATCTAGCTTTTAGAGGCAACCAACATCAGTGGCAATTGCCTATATCGTTTTAGGGGGACCAGGGGCCTCCCTGACCAACAGCTTGTAGGAGATAACCTACTCCTGGCACTGGGATTTTTCATTAATGAACTATGGCTTTTAGAAGCAGCTTTATCCACCTGTAAGGGTTTTCCCATATCCTCTCTCTTTCATTAACTTATCAAATATTAGATTTCCTTATGGTTTTTTCATATATATGCGGTTCTGGAGACACAATCTCCATCATCTCTCCCATTTTTCCATCTCCAGTAATACATGTGTTCTACTCCCCCATCCCCCAAGAATCCTTTTTTTTTTCTCTCCTGGGCCCTTTTCTGGTTCCCTAGTCCCACATACACACTCACGCATGCTAAAGTGATCGGTATTGATGACCAGGCTCTGGAGTGGTTCTTGCTGGGATTTGAATGAGACTTTTTAAAGCTGAAAGCTTGTGTCTCTCAATTCTGGGAAGTTTCATGTACAATGTATCTCAGTAATGGTGTTGTCAGATCACCACACCCCCCAGGCTCTGTGTTGAAAACTAAGTTGGCAACATAGGGAACAAACTGATAAAGGCAAGTGGCTGGTGCAAAGGCCTGAGAAACAGAATTCCAGAGGAACTCACGGCTCAGATTGCTTGGAAAGCAGCCTTCAGCTCTAGCTCTTCCTTAAAGAAACTGAAAATCGCCAGGCATGGTGGTGCACACCTTTAATCCCAGCACTCAGGAGGCAGAGGCAAGTGGATCTCTGTGAGTTCGAGACCAGCCTGGTCTATAGAGTGAGTTCCAGGACAGTCAGGTCTTTGTAGAAAGACCCTGTAAAAAATGAAAATTTTTTTTTTTTCTGGCTTTTAGGATTTTCTTTTATTTGACTATTTGGGTTCTTGGGATTGAACTCAGGTTGTTCGGCTTGGCAGCAAAGTGTCTTCACAAACTAACTCATTCTTTAGCCATGATTTTAGCCTTAAATTTTTTTTTTTCTTTTTAAGATAGAATTTCTATGTGTAGCCCTGGCTGTCTTGGAACTTGCTCTGTAGACCAGGCTGGCCTTGAATTCACAGAGATCCGCCTGGCTCTGCCTCTCGAGTGCTGGGATTAAAGGCGTGCGCCACTGCAGTCTGGCTTGAAAAAATCTATATGTGTGCATGTGAGTGCAGTGCTCTTGGAGGTCAGAAGGGCTGGAGTTACAGGTGGTTTTAAGCTTCGTGATGTGGGTGCCAAGTCCTCTGCATGAGCAGCAGGTGCTTATAACCACTGAGCTAGCTCTCCACCCCCACCCCACCCTCAGCCTGTCAGCTCTGTCTGTGCCTTTGGGAGGGAAGGTGGAGGCAGGGGAACCCTGTCACTCACTGGCCAGCTGGCGGCACCTACTTGGTTCCAGGTCATCGGGACACTGTCTCCAGATGTGGAATGAGCTCAGGGGAGGTTGTCCTTTGACCCACACTCTCCTGTGAATGTGATAAGAGTAGGATGTCAGCAACTCAAGGGGGCTCACAGCTGCAGAGGACTACCCTTCAAGACGGGAGAGTGGAGGCGGGACTCACAGGCCTGCTCTGTCCCCTTTCTCAGGATCCTGCCTGCTGTCCAGGATCCCAGCTGAGGGACGGTGCCCCGCAACAGTAAGGAGGCATTTCCCCACATCAGTTAACATAAGCATCCCAGAGTCCTACATCCCAGGAGATTCTAGATTCTGCTAGTTGACCATTAACACTGGTTGTCACTTCACAAGAAAAGAAAAAAAGATCCTTTGGCTGGGGCTCAGTGGGTGGAGCGCCGGCCTAGTGTCCCCAAGGTGCTGGAGCAGGCATAAGAAACTGAAAATCTTAAACAGATACATTGGAGATGGCTTGAAGACCCAGTTAAAGTCATACTGAAAAGACCTGAAGTTAAAACATCAGTGAGCAAGTTGAGCAAGTGTACACACACGTGATTGAAGGGAAAAATAAAGTGGAGACACTTAGTGGATTCCTCCAAACTGACATCACCCAAACTGGATCAAACTGGCATCATGCACCTCCAGAAGGACATTTTGGGGATATAAAATTGTTTGAAGGACGACTGATAAAATTGCAGTATGGATTAGATAATAAATAGTATTACATTAATGTTAAATGTTCTGGTTTTGACCGTGACACATGATTATGAAAGGGAATGTTCTAGTTGTTAAAAAAAGGCACTCAAATATTGAGTGGACATGACGTCAGAATTTAGAAAAAGACTGATTTATCTGTCTATATTTATATAGAAAAACCAAATGGGATAAATATAAACAATTCTGGACAAGGAATGCACAGGGTTTCTTTGTCTTAGTCAAATAATATTCTTCTATAAGATTGCCTTGATATAAAATCCAAAGTCATAAAAACGTCTTTTTTATTTGTTTGTGTTTTTGTTTTTGTTTTTCAAGACAGGGTTTCTCTGTGTAATAGTCCTGGTTGTCCTGGAATTTGCTTTGTAGACCAGGCTGGCCTTGAACTCACAGAGATCCACCTGCTTCTGCCTCCCAAGTGCTGGGATGAAAACCCAGCACAAAAATGTTTAAAGTGACTGTTTTGATAACTCCCTATGGTTAATGGTTAGATAATCGAATGTTCTCATAACTGACTGACCTTGCATCTTCCAGGGCATTATTATGAGCATTATGTAAGCAGGCCAATGTGTCAACATCAAAGGCGGGATGGGGAGAACAGAGAGCAAGAGGAGACTAGACAAGGAGGCTAGACAAGGAGATGTGCCAGCCCACAGGCCTTGGCCTTTGAAACTTGAGCTGGAAAGTTGCCAAGTACAGGGGTCAATGACGTCACCGGTGCAGTGTGAATAGAGGAGGGTGGGGGAAATGTGGAAAAGAGGTCTTATACTAAGTGTGTGGCAGATCTGATACTAAATGTGTGGCGGTGGTAGCCACAAAGAAGGAGGTGAAGGGTTTTAAGCTCACTTTAAAAGAGGACTCATCCAGTGGGGTGATTGAGGAGCCATAGGGAGGGCTTAGGAACACAGCGTGCTGACTCTCAAGTCCTCCTTGGTAACTGCCTACATGGTGAGAGCACAGACCTAGAGAGGAAGAGAGGAGGAAAAACAGCGGGGCAGAGTGGTTGAGCAGGCAGCTGATGAGTTCAGTTTACAAAAAGGAGCCAGGTGCCAGCGGGCATCTGGATGAACGGACCTGGCTTGTCCGCCTCTTTTAGAAATGCATGTTTCAAGGGGGCTGTAGAGATTGCTCAATGGTTAGGTGCACTTGTTCTTGTGGAGGACCTGAGTTCAATCCCCAGCACCGACACGGTGGCTCACAACCACTGATTATCCCAATTTGAGGAGATCCAACACCCTACTCTGACCTCCACAGGTACCAGGCACATGCTCAGACACACAGTCAGAACAAAAGCACTCATATACATAAAATAAAACAAATCTACATTTAAAAAATGTGTGCTTCAGAATTGGTGAAGTATGCAAATTTTGTTAGATTGTTTTGCAGTGTATCTGTACCAATCTTCTCTCCACCCAGCAGTGTGAGAGGATTGACTGACATTTATCTCTCTCTTGAGAACACTGAGACATTTCCTCCCTTATTTATTTATTTATTTTTTTGAGACAGTGTTTCTCTGTGTAGCCCTGACTGTCCCAAAACTTGCTTTGTAGACCAGGATGGCCTTGAACTCGAAGATTCACTTGCCTCTGCCTCCTGAGTGCTGGAATCAAAGGCATGCCCAGTAACTCTGGGATGATTTGACTTTTAAACTGAAAAATTATTATTGTGTGTTTGTGCGTGTACATGTGCACGTACCACAGTGTGCATTTGGAGGGCAGAAGACAACTTTGTGGAGTCAGCCTTTTTTTTTTTTTAACACTTTATGTGGGTTCCAGGGATTGAATTCATATTACCAGGTTGGCACAGCAAGCCCTTTATCCACTGAGCCATCCTTCCGGTCTCACTTTCTGAATTTTAATTTTTGCTTGCTTGAAACACATGTCTAATGATAGTTGGCATTTCATTGTCTTCTAGCACGTGTATAATCTTGTTTCCTATGGGCCACCCACGTTTTGCTTTTCAGAATTCCATATGTGTATGTGTTGTGCGTATCAGTTGCTCTTCTTAAAACTTGTGAATTAAATTTATTATTGGGGTGTGTGTGTGTGTGTGTGTGTGTGTGTGTGTGTGTGTGTGTGTATGCAATGCAGGTGCATGCATATTATGGTACATGGATTCTAGGGATCAAAGCCACTCAGAGATGAGTACATGTGGCTGTTACCAAGGAGACTGTGTGACAAGCCATCTCTGGCTCACTGCACACATCCTCCTCTCGGTGGACCATTGCCAGCTCCACCTCCTTCCCCATCAAAGCCCAGGCCACCATCTCTTTCTAAGCTCTATATACGGGTCTGCTATCTTGTCCCACTTTCAACTTTGACTCTCATAGTACAGATTTTGTTCCCCTGAAGCCTGCTGTCAGTTTATTTCATAGATTAAAATTATCAAACTTCAGAGGGGAAAGAGTAAATTTAAAGCCTCCCTATAAACAGCAATAGCTAGGGTTGGGGATTTAGCTCAGTGGTAGAGCGCTTGCCTAGCAAGCACAAGGCCCTGGGTTCGGTCCTCAGCTAAAAAAAAAAAACAAACAAAAACAGAAACAAAAACAGGCTGGGCGGTGGTGGCGCACGCCTTTAATCCCAGCACTCGGGAGGCAGAGCCAGGCGGATCTCTGTGAGTTCAAGGACAGCCTGGGCTACCAAGTGAGTTCCAGGAAAGGCGCAAAGCTACACAGAGAAACCCTGTCTCGAAAAACCAAAAAACAAACAAACAAACAAAACAAACAAAAAAAAACAAAAACAAAAAACCAAAAAAAAAAAAAAAACCCAGCAATAGCTAAAATTAAAACTATAGGAGGATATTTTGGGTGTGAGGGAGTGAGTATGCAGAACAGCAATACTCTCATACTGGGGATGGGGCAAGGTAGGCTGGTGCCACTACTGTGGAAACCAGTGTCAGGATTAACCAAAACCGAAAGATGTACCTGTGGTCAGCTGATTTCCTCCCTAGTAATATATTCAGCAGGCCTGCCTACCTATGCTCACCAGGAGCAATTCACGAGAATGTGCCATGCAAAAAGAACACACTGTATGGCTCCTGTGGATAAAGCAAAAAGCTGGCAAGGCATGTCTCTTTCCTTAGAAGTTAGACCCGTGTAGTCTTCCTTATGTGGGTGATCATGTGTAAATAGTTACTAATACTCTTAGTAGAATTTGTATTTTATTTTTTGCATACAGATGTTTTGCCTACATGTATACCTGTGCACAAGTACATGCCTGACGCCTGAGGAGTTCAGAAAAGGGTATTGGATCCCCTTTTTGGAGTTACAGAAGGTTATGAGCCAACATGTGGCTACTGGGAACCAAACCCAGATCCTTTGCAAGAGCACGTGCTCTTAACCCCTGAGCCATCTCTAGCTCCTGCAAGGGGATTTTTGAGGCAAAGTAGAAGAAACCAGAGAAGCATAACCTTGGTCTGCACCTGCTGTTTACTATCCTAGGCAGGCTTTTCAGAGCTGATTCTGGGCTTGCAGTTTCTTTGAATAACCAACTCTAAAGATGCCAGAGAAGCATGTTTGGGGTGGAGTATTTTACTCACCCACACTCTTTCCCTTTCCAGCTTCACTGATATATAATTGACAGATAAAAATTGCATGTGTTCAAGACAATGTGATGCTTTGATATACACGTCAGCTGTAAGTGATACCCATTCTTGAATTAACACTTCCATCACCACACGGTTTCCATTGTATGTCCATTGTATATCTCTGAGAGAGAACACTTTAGATCTGCCGCCTTCGCAAATTTCAAGGAAGGCCCTGGCAACCACTGTTATACTTTTTACTTCTGTGAGATTGACTTATAGATCCCACACGTAAGTGAGACCATGAGCCCTGTCTTAGTGAGGGTTACCATTGCTGTGATGAAACACCATGACCAAAGCAACGTGGGGAGGAAAGGATTTATTTGGCTTACACTCCACATCACTGTTCATTAAAGGAAGTCAAGACAGGAACTCAAGCAGGGCAGGAACCTGGAGGCAGAAGCTGATGCAGAGGCCATGGAGGAGTGCAGCTTACTGGCTTGTTTCTCATGGCTTGCTCAGCCTGCTTTCTTACCAGAACCACCAGCCCAGGGATGGCACCATCTACCATAGGGTAGCCCTCATCCATTACTAAATTAAAAAAAAAAAATGCTCCGCAGGCTTGTTTACAATCAGGTCTTTCAGAGGCATTTCCTCAATTGAGGCTTGTTGTGGGATATTTGTACACTGTGTGACGATGTATTGCTGTGATTGGTGTAATAAAAAGCTGAAGAGCCAATAGCTAGGCAAGAGATATAGGTGGGACTTCCGAACAGAGGAGGACTCTGGGAAGAAGAAGGGCAGATTTGCCAGGAGACTTTGAAGAAGTCCGATATACGATACAGAGCAGAAGTAACTGAGTCATATGACAAAATGTAGATTACTAGAGACAGGCTAATTTAAGTTATAAGAGCTAGCTGGGAAAAAGCCTAAGCTCAGGCCAAGCTTTCATGATTAGTAAGTCTCTGTGTCATTATTTGTGGGCTGGTGGTCTTGACGAGAAAGTATTACTCTAGAGGCTCCCTCCTCTCCCGTGACTCCAGCTTGTGGCAAGTTGACATGACACTGGCCAGCACAAACCCTTTGGCCATTCTGGGTCTGATGGGTTCATGTCAGGTGTTTTCTGTTTGCCTGCTACTGAGTGCTGGCAAAGTCAAGTGCACTTCATATGTTTACTAGATACTGAATATCTCTTTTGTGTGATAAAAATCAAATCCATGGACCCTGAGCATACTGGGCAAACACTCTGTCCCTGAGTCATACCCCGAGCCCTGGCTGTCCTCTTTCACAGATCTTTGCATTTTTTTTTTAAAACTGAGTTGTAGAATTGTTTCTTGGTTACAGGCTACTGTTTGAGCCCTTTCTATTTACCCACACAGGTATTTACAAGTACACATTGCCCTCGAGACACTGCTTCAACGGTATCCCATGCATTCTAATTCGATTTTTTTTAACTAGGTACAGGATATTTCCTAATGTCTCTTGTGGTTTCTCCTTTGACCTATTGGTTATTTGAAAATCCATTGCTTAACTTTTAAATACTCAAGGGGTTTCAATATTGCTGTTTGCTGTGGATTTCCAATTCATGTCCATGGTGGTTGGGGACATGCTTTGTATGATTTTAGTCCTTCACTTTTGTGTATGTGTAAATAGATGTTCCCATGTGTGTGGGTGCATCTGTGTGTATGGGTGTGCATGGACATGTGTAGGCAAGATTTGCCTAGTCTAGCTGGACAGATTGCTCTGGGATCCCCTGTTTCTGTCTCCCACATGCTGTGATTACAGGCATGCACCATGCCTGCCCCCCACATGGGGGCTAGGGATCTGAACTCCAGTCCTCAGACTTTGCAGGCGAGCACTTCTGCCCAATGAGCCCTGTCCCCAGCTCTAATTTCACTCCCTTCACATTTATCAAGCTTTACCTTTGAAAGGTAGGTGGGTGGATGTCCGTGAAGATAGCTAAACATCTTTTCAATCTGAACGAGTCTCTGAAGCCCCGCCCCCCAATATTTTTTGGCTCTAGCATCTTCACTGGATTCGGACTCTGAGGAGCTCTTGGCTGAGCCCTTTGGCCTCCCGTGTGTTCTGCGAACATCCATGAAGAAAATCAGGGGTTTTTGACTCTCCTTGCGTTCCTGGTTTTGCCCCTTCAGCTCAGGGCAACCTCAGAAAACACTAGTGGTTTCTACAGTGCACATCTGCCAGGGTAAAGTTCCAGTGCTCAGCCCCTGCCCACATTTCCTAAATGTTCCCAGGGGGAAAACGCAGCTGCCAACCTCTGCTCTCCTCAACTATCCCCTTGTGTCAGAGTTTTCGCTTGTCCAGGCTGCGTTGCCCCAAGGCCCCTTCCACAGGCTTAAAAAGCGTTTTGTGCACTTTATCCAGGTCTGTGAGTTGATGTCAGGACAATGGTCCCACTGAACCCAGAAGACTTTGTGCTGATTATTTTAATTAGTTAACTGCCCTGTTAATTATGGCTATGGAGATTGAATCTAGAGCCTGGTGGATGCTAGGCAGTACTCTATCCATGCCTTCTTTTTCCTTTTCTTTTATTCTTCACCCTTCTCTTTCTCTTTTTAAGTTTGAGGCACAATCTCATTATGTTGTCTTGGTTGGTCTTGAACTCATTCTGTAGCTCAGTCAGACTTTGAATTTGTGATCCTCCTGCTTTGGCTGCCCTCCTGAGGAGCTGGGACCACAGGCTTGCAGCAATAGGTTTGGCTGTCCTAATATTCTTCCTTCCTTCCTTCCTTCCTTCCTTCCTTCCTTCCTTCCTTCCTTCCTTCCTTCCTTCCTTCCTTCCTTTCTTTCTTTTTATTTTATGTGCGTTGGTGTTCTGTCTGCACAGGTGTCTGGGTGAGAGTGTCGGGTCCCCCGGGATTGGGATTATAGACAGGTGTGAGCTGCCATGTGGGTGCTGGGAATTGAACCCAGGTCCCTTGGAAGAGCAGCCAGTGCTCTTAACCACTGAGCCATCTCTCCAACCCTGTCCTAATATTCTTGATGATAGTGTACTTTGCTGTGCTACTATGTCACATTTGTTTGCTACATGGCTTCAGTGTTCCCACAAATTTTTCTTTTTTTGCCAGAATATCACCTGCCAAAGTATTTTTAAGGTCCATCTGTGATGAAACTGACACACACACTCCTGGTTTGGTGTTCTTTTCCTTTGAACGTTGGAAATACTATTTTCTCTTCATAATATTATTGTATTACTTACAATAGCCTCAAATTGGAAACAACGTACATGTCTATCAATAGTAGGACAGAGACTTTGATATAGTCATGTGATAGAATATTACACAAAGAGACCTTAAACTGTGGGTGATTTCTACCCAGGGGACATTTAGTAATGTCTAGAGGTTTTTGCGGCTCTACCAACTTACGAGTGGGAAGAATTGGCATTGGCATCGGGTTGGCAGGAGTTAGGATGCTGTTAAGCACTCTACTGTTCTTAAGCAACCAGGTCCCAGTGTGTGATCCCAATGTACCTTGAGATAAAGCAAAGGCAGGCAAGTCTGGGGTTGCATAGAATGCAATTTACTGGGGACTTGAAACAGAAGTGTGGTTCTGGGTAGCAGCAAGACCATGTGTTCCAAAGACCGGGTCAGAAGACAGGATCTTGTCAAATGCTCAGGACAAAATCAACTTTATCCAAGCTTGAGTGTACCTGGTTTACCTCCACCTAATATCAAAAAGCCAGGCACTGGGCCAGTGAGATGGGTCAGTGGATTGAGGTGCTAGTCCACAGGCCTGACAGCTTGATTCAATCCTGGATCTCACAAGGCAGCAGGAAAGAACTGACTCCTGAGAGTTATCCTCTGAGCTCCACAAGCGTGTCAGGGTACATGTGCACCTACACCTCCCTCCACCTCCCCAAGCACATTTTTTTTTTGGATCCAACAGCCAGTTGTAAAGCTACACAGGCCACTCAAACATTTTCTTCTTTTTATATTTGGCTGGGAAGCTATATTGGAAAAACTAATCAAGGACTCTGGAAAGTTATGATGGTTATAATAGAAGATGGCAATAGTCTTGTCAAGGACAATCCATACACCTACCCTGTACAGGCAACAACATCTAGCCTATAATGTAAATAGTACTGAGATTGAGAAATCCTGCCAAGGGAAAAAAAATGATGGGTTGTTAAATATGAACCTCACATCCTATAATGTTGAGCAGAAGATGCCAATACAAAAAGAATAATTTGTGCAATGTGTGGAGACTGGGCCATGGCCTGCTTTTAATTACTCCATATTGTGTGAAACACGGCTTTCAGGCTATGCCTTGTTTATGGTGAGTCCATATTATAAGCAACATTTGCTGCAATTCGAGTTCAAACTCATTGTGCATGTAAGACACCACATTGGTCCAGGCCTACCTGTGAGGCACAGACTGATGACTTATCCCCCAAAAGGAAAAGTACTGCCTACATGCTTACAGGATGGATTTGGACACATTTAGTCCATCACGATAGAGGGGGCATGTCGCCAGGAGCAAGAGGCTCCTGATTACGTTCCACCCGTAGTGAGAAGCGGAGAGATGAAGGCCTGTGCTCGGCTCTCTAGCTCCTTTTTAATTTAGTTCAGGACTTCAGCCCAGGGAATGGTGTTGACCACAGTCAGGTGGGTCTTACTTAACCTGACCTAGGGAATCCCTCGAGGACATGCCCAGAGATTTGTTTCCTTGGAGATTCTAAATCACAACAAGTTGACAATCAAAACTGACCAGCACAGAGCGTGAGAGCACATGGGCATATTAGAACCATATTTGCAAGAATGGGATGGAGAAGTCATCAGACTCACCTGACAGAGGACATGGGCAGCGCCTTGCCTGGAGGACACCTAGCACCACGATGGTGATGACCCCAGTGACCTGTCATCTGATCACCCCGTATGTGTCAAAGAACCAAGAGGGGAAAACTGTAGACTCTCTTTGGATACTGCTTGACATGGCCTACTCAAGTTGCCAGTCACCCACCCATTTGCCCATCACCCATCCTGGTTCAGTTCTGTAGCTCACCTTCATGGTCCAGAACATCTGCAGCTCAGCTCAACCCTGGGCCTCCACCGGACCTGCACTCCTCCAGCAGCTCTTGAGCACCAACCATTGTCAGTCAGTCTCTTTGCATCTGTATCAGTCCTCTGCCTCTAGTAAGACCTTTTAAACCCTGCAGCCTCTGCAGCCTCTGTCATCTGCTGTCACGCCCCTGTAACATGAATATTAATAATTAAGACGGGAATGAAAGAACCTGCATCGGCAACCTGTGTTCTCAATGGCCAGCTGTCAAGGGACATTGGGACTTCTTGGCAAATCGCAGCCAACAAAGCCTATATAGCTAGTGAATGTGTTGTTATCAGTAAGGACTGACATTTCAGAAGACTCAAACCTGTCTATGTTTCCGGCATAGCATGCGCATGAGAAATGTGCTTCTGTTTGTTTATGTGAAATCCAAACCAGAAAAACCCAGTTCGCAGATGAGAAGCCAGGGTAGGCTTACTCTCAGCAGGAATCAGAATGCCTTCAGCACTTGGCTTTAATAAGAACCGAATACACTCTCCCTCTCTGTGCTGGCTAGTTCTGTTAACTTGGCAGAAGCTAAAGGGAGCTTCTGTTAAGAAAATACCTCCAGCCGGGTGGTGGGCGGCGCCCGCCTTTAATCCCAGCACTCAGGAGGCAGAGTCAGGCAGATCTCTGTGAGTTCGAGGCCAGGCTGGTCTACAGAATTGAACTCCAGAAGAGCCAGGGATACACAGAGAAACCCTGTATCGAAACAACAAAACAAAACAAAAGAAAAAAGTGCTTCCCTAAGATCAGGTTGTAGGCAGTCCTGTAGAGCCTTTTCTTAGTGATTGATGGGGAGGGCCCAGACCACTGTGGGCAGTGCGATCCCTGGGCTGGTGGTCCTGGGTTCTATAAGAAAGCAGGCTGAGCAAGCCAATGAACAGCACTCCTCCACGGCCTCTGCATCTGCTCCTGCCTCCAGGTTCCTGCCCTGCTTGAGTTCCTGCCCTCACTGATTTTGACGATGAACTGTGATGTGGAGGTATGAGTGAAATAAACCCTTTCCTCCCCAAGTTGCTTTTGGTCATGGTGTTTCATCACAGCAGTAGTAACCCTAACTAAGACACTCTCCACATTTATTCTCTCTCTCTCTCTCTCTCTCTCTCTCTCTCTCTCTCTCTCTCTCTCTCCCTCCCGGGAAGCAGGTAGGCTGACTGCAGACCTCCATGTCTCCCTCTGCTCCCTCAGATCCAAACCCTGAGTCTCACTTCCAGCTCTGGAGCAGAGCACCTGCTGGAGCCCCCTCTTTCCCCTCTGTGGAAGCCACAGATCTTCCCCTTCTAATCTCCCTCCTGTGACAGGGCAAGAAAGCACAGTGGCTCCTCCATCTTGTATTCTTGCTGAGGCCGTTTTAGATTTAACTAAGAATTTGATCTCTTTAATGGAGAATCCCATGGAAAACTACCCAACTCTATTCTAGGAACCAAAGGTCTGGATGTCCTAGCTAGATTATCTTAGCTTCGATTAAATTGCCTGCCTGTACAAACCTCCCCTCTGGCCAACCACTTAGCTGCTGTCTAATTGTTTGCTCACGCAAAGCCTCCCTGCTCCGGAGCTGCTGAGTGAGATGCCAGGATGTGGTTTCTGCCTTCAAAAACCCTATGTTATGGGCCCCTGGGGCTACACCTAGGTCCCCGAATACCTGAGTGTAGTCCCAGCCTGCTGGAATAAAGACTTTCAGTTGGCTGTAAACTATGTCTGAGTGGTCATCTCTGGTTGGCTACCTATAACATTCCGCCACTCATCGCGTTATCCAGACCTCAACTCCAGCAGGCACTCCCTGGGAACCCACAGGTCACTCCAGCCAGGGAAGTATATAGGCCAGTAGTTCTCAACTTTCCTCATGCTGCGACCCTTTACTACAGTTCCTCATGTTGTGGTGACCCCAACCATAAAATTATTTTCATTACTACTTCATAACTTTAACTTTGGTACTGCTATGAGTGAGGGTGTAAATATCCACGTTTTCCAATGATCTTAGGTGACCCCTGTGAAAGGGTCCCACGACCCACAGGTTGAGAACTGCTGATGCAGGCTAACTGCAGATTTTTTTTTGTTTGTTTTTGTTTTTTCGAGACAGGGTTTCTCTGTGTAGTTTTGTGCCTTTCCTGGAACTCACTCTGTAGCCCAGGCTGGCCTTGAACTCACAGAGATCCGCCTGGCTCCTAGCTGCAGATCTTTATCCCTCCCTCTGCTCCTGCAAATCCAATCCCCCAGTCTAACCCCAGCTCTGAAGTATAACACCTGCTACATCGTCCTTCTCCCCTTGCTCCCATCTCCAGTGGGTCCCACAGATCTTCCCCTCCAAACTTCCTTCCCCACCACCCATTGCTTTGTCCCAGCCCCCCAAGTGCAGCAGATACTCCCTGGGAAGCCACAGGCCACTCTGACCACGAAAACAAGTGGGTTAACTACAGATCTTCATCTCTCTTCTGTGCCTCCAAGTCCAGCCCCCAGTCTCATCCCCAGTTCTGTAGCCAACTTTCTGTTGTGGTCTCTCCTCACTCTGTGCCCCCATTACCAGGGGACTAAGCAGGTCCTGGTGGAACACCCTGCTTTATTCCCTCCCATGGACCTTCTAGCCCCCCACATCCTATCCCTGTTCATAAGTGTCAGCTCCCAATACCCAGAAACACAGTTTGCCCCAGTGGCCACACCTATCAGAACTCTAGAAGAATTTCCTACCAGGCAACACACAGCCACTTGACACTTTTTTGGTGGGGGGTTTGAGACAGGGTTTCTTTGTGCAGCTTTGGAGCCTATCCTGGAACTCGCTCTGTAGAGCAGGTTGGCTTCGAACTCACAGAGATTCGCCTGGCTCTGCCTCCCGAGTGCTGGGATTAAAGGCATACATCACGACACCTGGCCACTCGACTCTTAAGAAACAGAGAGAAAGCATAAAGCAAGGAACAAAACACCCACCCAACAAAGACAAGGCCAGATATGAGCACCTAGAACTACAGTCTGCCCAATCCCAGATGCGGAGACGCCAGCATAAAAACACAATCAATAACAGCCTGGACAATACATCTCCACTAGAGCCCGGCAACCCGACCACAGCAGGCCCTGAGTATTCCAGCATAGCTAAAGCACAACAAAAAGACCTTACAATAGTCTTTATGAATATGATAGAGAGGAAATAAATAAATCCCTTAAAGAAATCTATGTAAACACAAACAGTGGAAGGAAATGAATAAAACAGTTCAAGACCTGAAAGTGGAAATAGGATCAATAAAGAAACCCAAACTGAGGGAAATTTGGAAAAGAAAAATTTAGGAACTTGAACAGGAACCTCAAAAGCAAGCTTCACCAACAGAATGTAAGAGATGGAAGAGAGAATTTCAGACACACCACCACCACTACCACCACCACCAAAATAACAGGAATCAATAATCACTGGTTGTTGATATCTCTCGACATCAAGAGTCACAATTCCCCAATAAAAAGACACAGACTAACAGAATAGGTGGGAAAACAAAATCCATTCTTCTGCTGCATCCAGGAAAACACCGCTGGACAGTGGTGGCTCATGCCTTTAATCCTAGCACTTGGGGAGGCAGAGGCAGTTGGACCTCTGTGAGTTTGGGGCCAGTCTGGTGTGCAGAGTGAGTTCCAGAACAGCCAGGGCTGTTACACAGAGAAACCTTGTCTTGAAAAAGCAAAGCAAAGCAAAACAAAAACAAAGGAAGAAAGGAAGAAAGGAAGAAAGGAAGACAGGAAGAAAGAAAGAAAGAAAGAAAGAAAGAAAGAAAGAAAGAAAGAAAGAAAGAAAGAAAGAAAGAAAGAAAGAAAGAAAATGGTGATATTTTGTTTGTGCTCTAACAAATAAAGCTTGCCTGAAGATCAGCGGGTGGAGCTAGCTATTAGTTAACTATAGAGTTCTGGAGGTCTGTACAGACAGGAGACAGGAAGTGATACAGCTCTGGGGACAGAGGAAGTGATAAGGTGGGGCAGGGACAGGAGCTTGCCCCTTTTCAGTCTGAAGATTCCTAGAGGTAAGAAGTCTCTCTAGTAGCTGGCTGCTCTGCTTCTCTGATCTATCAGTTTTCACCCTAACATCTGACTCCAGGTTTTTATTATTAAGACTAATTAGAATTCAAGCTACAGAAAAACACCTTGACTTTAGGGTAAAAGGATGGAAAAAGATATTCCAAGCAAGTGGACCTGTGAGCCAAGCTGGTGTAGCCATTTTAATACCTGACAAAATAGACTTCAAACCAAAACTAATCAGAAGAGATAGGGAAGGACACTACATACTCATCAAAGGAAATCCACCAAGAGGATGTTGCAATTCTTTTTTTATTTATTTTTATGGCCATTGGTGTTTTGCCTACATGTATGTCTCTGTGAGGGTATCAAAAACCCTGGAACTGGACATGTGTATGTCCACCATACATGTGTGCCTGATGCCATCAGATATCAGAAGAGGGTGTCAGAGTCCCTGGAACTGGAGTTGAAGATTGTGAGCACTGTGTGGGTGCTGGGAACTGAACCCAGGTCCTCTGCAAGAACAGCAAATGCTCTTAACTGATAACCAGAAAGGGGCAGAAAGATGATGTGATGGGTGGTGGCGACGTTTTCATTCTCTGTATGGGTCTTAGTTCCACAAGTGTGTTCACATTATGAAAGGAGAGTCACTGTTGTAGCCATCTTGATAGAAGACATGGGAAAGCAGGGGTTCTCAACCTCCCTAGTGCTGTGACCCTGTAATACCGTTCCTCATGCTGTGGTGACCCCAACCATAAAATTATCTTCATTGCTACTTCACAGCTGTAATTTTGCTATCATCATGAATCGCATTGTAAATATCTGTGACTTCCCAAAGGTCTCAGGTGACCCTTGTGAAAAGGTAGTTTGAACCCCAGAGGGGTCACGACCCACAGGTTGAGAATAACTGCTCTAAAGCAAGGCACTGTACCTCTCCTGTCAGTTCTCACACTATGGAGACAATGACTCCCAGGAATTACCCCGTGACCAGGAATCCCATGGTGGGGGTGGGGAAAGGCTGGAGCGCTGGTGCCAGGCAGAGGGGGAGCCTGCCTCTCAGGCAAAAGTTTCCCACGGCCCTGACAATTTAAGCGAGCACACGCAGGACTTTTGTTTGTTTGTTTTCCTGCACAAACTGTAATACTGCTACAGAAAAGGAAAGCAGCGACCTGGTGGCTTTCTTCTCTTGCTTTGGTCAGACTGTAAACAAGTCCGTTTTCCGTCTCCCAATTTCTCTTCACCCGCAGCAGTTCCTGAATGGAAGTGGCCCTGCCATGTTGCTGTGACACTGGTCTGGCGGTCACTAGTGGGTAGCTGGTGTTCTGTTGGAACAGGAGGTCGGAGTGTCACTCCCTGGGTGAGTGAACAGAGAGAGGAATGGAGGCTGCTCAGCAAGCAGCCTTGGCATCCAGGGGTTATGGGTGACAGAAAAAGAGATGGGGGGTGGGGGGGGGTGGGGGGGTGGGGTAGTGGAAGGGGGGAGGCTGGAGAGATGGCTCGGGGGTTAAGAGTACTTGCTGTTCTTGTAGAGGTCCCGGGTTCATTTCCCAGCACCCACACAGTGCTCACAATCTTCAACTCATTTTCCGGAGGTTCTGACACCCTCTTCTGATATCTGATGGTACCAGGCATGCATGTATGGTGCGCATACACATACAATAAGTACTGAAAGAGAGAGAGAGAAAATAGTGTATTAGTCAGCAAAACACTGAAGGCATTCAGATTTAGCCAGGGAGGAGGAGCTATGTGACAGATTGCTTGTATATAAGGTATATAAGGCCCTAGACTGGATGCTGGGCACAGCAAAAATTAAAAAATAAAGAATGAAAAAAATAATGAGGAAAGATTCAGTGGTAAAGCTTAAGCTCTGGGGTTGGGGGCTTAGGCAGGATGAGCGGTTCCCACTGCTTGGGCCTCTAGTGAAGAAAGATAGGAAGATTAAATCCAAATTTTCTTTTTTGTCTTCTTCTTATTATTATTATTTTAGACATGTTCTCACTATATAGTCCAAGTGGGTTTCAAACTTTCAGAGATCTGCCTTTCTCCGTCTTTTAAATACTGGGATTAAAGGTGTGTATGAACACGTCCTGCTCAAGCTTGTTCTTTTTGTACCTATCCTGTTCCACCCTGCCCCCCTCCCGTGGGGTCTCACTATGTAGCCCTGGCTGTCCTGGAACTCACTCTGTAGACCAGGCTGATCTTGAACTCACAGAGATCCACCTGCTTCTGCAGCCCGAGTGCTGGGATTAAAGGCGTGCAGAACTATGCCTGCCTTCATACCTGTACTCTTGCCAGAACTACCAAGAGAGCCATGCAGGAAGTCCTTCACTCCCCCATGACTTGAAATCATTCTCTGGCCCAGGCAGGCTTTGAACTTGTGATCCTTCTGCTTCGGCCTTCTTGAGTACGTGGGATTGCAGGCCTATACCACCAGGACTGGCTGTCCTAGTATTTTAGGTAGTAGTATACTTTGTCCCCTGCCCCCAACTCTACCATCTCCCAACAGTGCCAGTCTGGGGACTCAGCATTGGACACAGTGGATGCTTAGGTGGCACAAATTATATTCGGACTACAGCGGAGGGTGTACCTGAGTGAGAGGCAGAGCCGGAGAGTGTGGAGGAGGACAATGCCAAGAAAAAGTGGGCTCTCCTTCAGTGCCAGGTGCTCAGGAGAAACCAGGTATTATGGCTTGTTTGAATGTCAGTGGGGTTTTGCAGGTAGGTGAGCCTTGGTGAGCTCAGCCTAGTTCCAGTAGAGAAGAGGGATCAGAAGCCAGATTGTACCATGCTGGGATGTAAAAGAGAAGCGAGAAAACGGACCAAATATAGACTCTTCCCCTAGAATGCTTGGCTGTGAGGAGGAGGGATTGAGGCAAGAGCTGGAAGGGGCTCGAGTTTGAAGAGAAGCTGGAGGGGAAAGCGTCAGTCCCATGTGTCCACCCCCTTTCCTTCCCATCCCCCCCCTCCCCGTTCTCTTTACCTCATTCCAGCTGGTAGGCCTAATTTTACTTCCTTTTAGAGGTGAGTCTTAGGTGACTAGGAAGATGGGGAACAGGAAGAGACAGATTGGTGCTACTTGAGAAAGGGAATAAGAGTTAGTGGGGACTTTGCTTAAGAAGGCACAGGAGTGGGCTCCGAAGCTGGGTACCACAGGGGTTGAGAGCTGTCCGTTTCTAAAGTGTGGTGCTGGACAAGCTAACCCCAGTACTCTGAGAGGAGATGAAAAACTTCTGATCTCAGTGCAACCTTGAGGTACGACAGGCAGATGGCAGGTCCGCCGATGACGCTGTAGGGCCTCCGTGTGTTTTCTCCCCCGTGTGTGCAGAAGGCACATGCTAGCCTTCTCTCCTCTACCCCCCCAAGTCAGCCTTTCCCCCCTGTCCCCCCCCCCCATTTAACCTTCTCGCCTCTCCCCGCCCTAACCCCAGAATGCCTGCTAGCATCAGTTATCCTGTTATTCTGGCTAGAGAGATGGAGTAAGAGAGTAATTGCCTAACTCAACCAGTGTCAGGTCCTGATGCCATGGACAGCCTGGCTGAGAAAAGCATGATCGTTGTGGAGGAAGAGTCAAGTTACTACACTCCAAATACAGTGTGTGAAATCCTAGTACTGCCCAGACAGACCACCTCTTCAAAGTCTCTCTCTGGACAAGTTCACTGTGTCCATGGGGACAGGCATGAACCAGGCCAGCATCGCGAGCCAAGACTTCTTATTGAGAAAGAGCCTAGGACTTTCACCCGACAGAGCTGGTTCATGCCTCAGCTGCCGAGCTTTAAGTAACGAGTCCTGACTATTCAAACAGCTAATGAAAATTCTGTAAGGAAACTCACTACTTTATATGCTGACTTAAAATTATTAATAATAAAAGACTGTGGTAGCACCGAGATGACATGTAAATAAAGGGACTTCGTGGTACCAGGAAGGAAGGGGCATGCCACAGAGATCTCTTTCCTTATTGGTTCTTCTGGGCCCAGCCAGTCTCTAACAGTGTCCCACAGCAAACACCGCATGTTAGGAAGAGTCACGGAAGGGAGGTTTTTGCCCCCACCAGGCCAGTGGAAGGAGAGGGGGCATTTCTCTCCCCCAGCCACCCTCAGTGGGGAGCACCAAGGTCTGAAGAACCAGCGCAGGTGAATGACGAGGCAATTCAGAGGTCCAAAGGGGGAGACAAAACCCCTCATCCTAAGGCTCCTCTTTCTAGCACCTTCTCCAAAGCTAACGGCCTCCTTTTCCTGATCATCTGGCTCCAGGCTCACACCTTGACCTATTACTTCAGGGAAAGCCTTTAAAACACTGGCCTGTTCACATCATGCTTCTCTTAAAAGCCTCCAGGGACTCCCTACTCTTTTCAGCTATGGTTTTCAAAAAGCTCATTATGGCTCATTAGTGGGCTGTGGAACCCACTTAGTGAATTGGAACCAGCATTAACAATTTTCAAATTGACTGAGTGTCAGCCTGAATCACATAGAAGTATTGCTAATGTGAAATAATTTAGATTTTCAAATGTTATGTATCTTAAGGAATTTGAGACATCGTAGTTGACATGTTGCTTGAGATTGTCTTAACAAACACAATTTTAACTATTTTTGCTTTGAAGTAGAGCATATATTTGGTAAAGTATCCAAGTCCTAAGTGTAGGGCTTGATGAATTTTTAATATATGCACACTCATTTAACTGCCACCCACATCAAGATATAAATCACATCAGGGGTTGGAGAGATGGCTCAGTGGTTGGAGAGATGGTTCAGTGGTTAAGAGCACTGGCAGCTGTTTCAGAGGACCTGGGTTCAATTTCCAGCTCCCATATGGTGACTCACAACTATCTGTAGCTCCAGTCCCAAGGGACCTGACGCCCTCTTCTGGCCTTTGCAGGTACTGCATGCACATGGTGCACAGACATACAATTGGGCAAAAACTCATAAGCAGAAAAGAAAGATAAAATACCAAAACATTTAAAAAACATATACACCATACGAGACATACCAAAAGCTTCCCCCTACCCCTGCCCATTGCCCTTCATGCCTTGCCCCCGAGAGAGTCAATTTTTGACTATTACACTGTTGGTGATTTTGACCTATTCTTGGATTTCACAGAAATGGAATCAAAAATTTGTACTGGTTTGGAGTTTGTCGTCTTTAGCTCAAGAGTGTGTTTATGGGACACATCTATAATATTTGCTGTTTATTGTCTCTTTTCATTGTTACACTCCACTATGAATACACTGCAGTTTAAGTGTTGAATTCTGTGATGGACATGTGGGTTGAGCTCAGGTTTGGTCTTTTACAACTAAACTCCTGTAACTATTCTTGTGCTCGCCTTTTTGTGGACATAGCTGCTCCCTTCCCTCCCTATTTCCTCTGTCTCCTCTCTTCTTCTACTTTGTTTATTTTTTGTTTTTTGAAATAGAGTCTTACTATGTAGCCTTACCAACCCTCATATAGCTAGAGTTTTGAATGGAGGCAAAATTTACACAATATTGAAGTAATCGTAGAAAACTATTATAAAGCATAGGATGCAGCCACTTATGGGACAATTACAGTGTTGTAAAACTATCACCACCACCCGATCCAGAACATTCTCATTGTCCTGACGAGAAGCTTTGTACCTGCTCAATGGTTGATCTCCGTTCCTCCTCCTTTTAGTCCCTGGATGATGATGAATCTGTTACAGTGGCCTTGCTCCTGTTGGGGCCATTTCACAGCAACAGAATCATGTGACTTTTGGTATTGCACTTCTTTCCCTTAACATAGCTTTTTCAAGTTTTCTTATTCATTTTCATACACTCTTGTGTCTTTTTTTTTTTTTAAACTTCTCCAAGTTAACTTCTTTGTCTTTTTTTTTTTTTCCAGAGCTCAGGGCCTTGCGCTTGCTAGGCAAGTGCTCTACCACTGAGCTAAATCCCCAACCCCAACTTCTTTGTCTTTTAACAAAGGAAAGAGGTCTGTTTAGTTTTCAGTTTTAGAGGCTCAAAACTCAAGACTGGGCAACCGCAATGAGTTGATCTCTGGTGCATGGGTGCCTCAGCCTCACATTGCAGTGAGAATGAATAGCTCCATCTCTGACCCAAGTTAACTCCCTCATGTAGATTTATTTTCTATAGAGATCAGGGATCTTTGATGATGTGAAGGGGAAGATGGCGGATGCAGGTCAGGCTGGGATACAGCAGCACACTTTTTTTCTTTTTTTTTTTTTTTAGATAGTGTCTCTCTGTGTAGCCCTGACTGGCCTGGAACTCACAGAGATCTGTCTGCCTCTGCCTCCCCACAGCTGGGATTAAAGGTGCAGGGACACACTTCTGTATGACAGTTTCTGTTTACACCACTTCTCTACAGATGATGCTAGGGAGGCTCTGCTGGGCAGGAATGCGTTCATTTTTCTACCTGAATGTCTCTTTGAGTCAGTTGTGGATGGGAGACTGCTCTGAATTCCATTTTAGAGATGGCAAGAGTGGAGAACAGCTGGGCTCATTCTGTTGGTGGGATGTGGAAAGGGAACAGCTCCCGGCTCTTTTCCTGTGCCACAACCAGGCCTGAAAACAGAGGTACAGTCCCTGCTGCAGCACGCACCTCTGCCTTGAGGTGTTCCGAATACCCGGCATCCTTTGGGGCAGGAGAGTGACTTAGTGAGAGTCTAAGAGTGGCAAGCCAGTTGTTGAAGAGCCGTGGCTCCACCTCATTCTTATGGTAACGGCATGGCACAGGACTTGCCAAGCATTCCTACATGTCTCTGGAGAATAGAATGGTGGGCTGGAGAAAGGGAGAAGGCGGAAAGACAAGATGAAGGCAGAGGCAGGTAGATGAGATGGCCCCCTGGAGTGGTGGGATAGTTCAGCAGCTGGCAGGAATACATGTGACAGCGAGGACTGGACATCCTCAGAAGACTGGAGACGTCTAGAATGGCGCTGTGACCCTGGAGGACGGAAGGAGTAGGGCTTTGGTCTGCAGCAGGTTGGTGCCCCCTCCAGGAATTCCTGATCAATTCTGAAGCGGCAAAGCATATTTTTTTTTTCAGTACTGAACAATAGGATGAGGATCCTAAATTGCTTCATTTTATTTTAGTTTTTTTTTTTTAAAGATTTATTTATTTATTACATATACAATGTTCTGCCCGCATGTATGCCTGCAGGCCAGAAGAGGGCATCAGATCTCACTATAGATGGTTGTGAGCCACCATGTGGTTGCTGGGAATTAATTGAACTCAGGACCTCTGGAAGAGTAGTCAGTGCTCTTAACCTCTGAGCCATCTCTCCAGCTCCCCCTTTTTTTTTTTATTTTTTTATTTTAGTTTTTATCCCTGGAGAGAAGGTCTTGTTTTGTAGCTAAGTCTGGCCCAATACTCATTATGTAGACCAGTGTAGCTTCAAACTTGTGGCAACCCTCCTGCCTAGGTTTGAATCCCGAAGAATACTAAATTTAAGAAACATTATTTTCACTGCTATGATCCATTACACATTGGTTATTTCGTTCTCCTGAAGTAGGTGGGGCTTCCCCTCTTTAAAGCCTTGATCTGGCTGGGTGTGGTGGAACACACGGATAGCTCCAGCACATGAGAGGTAAAGGCAGGCCAGTCTCTGTGAGTTCAAGGCCAGCCAGGGCTACACAGTGAGAGCCTATCTCAAAAAAAAAAAAAACACCTTCCATGTACTAGAGAAGATTGAGCTCATGTATTGAAAAGGCAGAACTTTCTTTTCTTTGGGGTTCAGGGCTTGAGTCCTTGGGCTGAAGTGCCAAGGGAAGTTCCGCCTAAGGCTTTGTGGGGCAAGGGATGCCTTGCTGTAGAGTAGGTCTTGTTCTGTCCTGGGCTCTCAGCTAGCTCCGGTTGACCAGATGTCCAGTTGATATCTTCTGAATGGTGAGATCTAGTGGGAGGACTAAGGATAGGAAATAAAGAAGATAGCTCCAGAGAAGCTAGGTAACAAGGAGGACCTAAGAGGGATGCATGGATTTCCCTGGGAAGGGAAAATCGATGAGATCTCCTGGGTAAACCGGGGTGTGGGAGGAAAAGGGGCAGGGATGGAGGGATGGGAATATGAGGGATTGAGTTGGTCGAGTTGGGGGCAGGATGGAGCGGGAGAGTAATAAAAGAGATATCTTAATAAAGAGGGCCATTTTAGGGTTAGGGAGAAACCTGGTGCCAGGGAAACTCCCAGGAATCCACAAGGATGACCCCAGCTAAGATTCCTAACAATAGTGGAGAGGATGCCTGAACTGCCTTCTCCTGTAATTGGATGGGTGACTGCCCTAATTGTCAACAGAGAGCCTTCATCCAGTAACTGATAGAATTAGATGCAGAGATCCACAGTCAAGTACTGGGCTGAGCTCCGGGAGTCCAGTTGAAGAGAGGGAGGAAGGATTGTATGAGCAAGAGGGGTTAAGATCATTATGAGGAACCCACAGAGACAGATGACCTGAGCTTGTGGGAGCTCATGGACTCTAGATCAACAGCTAGGGGAGCCTGCATGGGACTGACCTAGGCCCTCTGCATGTGGATGACAGTTGTGTAGCTTGGTCTGTTTGTGAGGCCTCTAGCAGTGGGATCAGGACTTGTCCCTGGCACATGAGCTGGCTTTTTGGAACCTATTCCCCATGTGGGGATACTTCGACCAGCCTTGATGCAGGGGGAGGAGCTTGGTCCTGCCTCAAAGTGATATGACATGCTTTGTTGACTCCCAGGGGAGGCCTGCCCGTTTATGAATGGAGGAGGAGCGGATGTGGGGTGGGGGGGAATAGGTGGGAGGTTGAGGGAGGGGAAACTGTTTGGTATGTAAAATAAAAGAAAAAAATTAATGAAAAAAAAAAAGAAGGAAGACAAAAGCAATAGCTGGGACAGGGAGGTCTTGCCTAAGCTGATGACTTATGCCAAGTAAGAATATTAAGAAGTACAGCATCTTCCATACTATTTGTAGTGGTGGGGTGTGTATTGGCAAAGAGAACACAGGATACTTCAGACAGCTTTGCTCCAAGGTAAGAGGGATGGTTTCAGTCTCTTGATTAGTGTGGTCCTCTTCTCATAATCTGATGAGCCCCAGCATCTTGCTTAAGATTCTCTATGCAGGAAAGCATCCAATCAGAGATATTCACCGGGGGTTTGCTACAAGCAAATCAGGATGCTACAATGAACAGGGCATTGGAGAGCCCTGGATCAGGTCCTCCCTCTGTGGTTTCTAGCTGTGTGATTCAGGTCTCTCCCTCAGGGGTTAGACAATGTGGTGGTTTGATTGACAAATGTCATCTCCCCCACCCCCCACATCCTCATACTCTCTGGCATTTGAATACTTGGTCCCCAGTTGGTGCTGTTTGGGGAGGCTTAGGAGTTGTGGCCTTGCTGGAGGAAGTATGTCACTGGGGGCTGGCTTTAGAATTGAAAGACTTGCGCCCTTTTGAGTTTACTCTCTCTTTTTCCAGCTTGCAGTTTGAGATGTAAGCCCTCATCTCTCAGCTTCCAACTCCAGGTACTCTAGCTACTGCCCGCTCTCCCTTCCATTATGGATCCTAGCCCTCTGGAGTTATCAGCCCCAAATAACCTATTCTATAATTTGCCTTGGTTATGGTGTTTTATTACAGCAAGAGAAACCCTAACTAGGACAGGTGGAGAGTGCAGGTCCTGCTGGCAACTCTGCCGTGGTCTATGTGGTCTACGTGAAAGGATTCGGAGAGCATTCGCATTGGTGACTGCCAGGCTCCTCATTCTGTGAAAGCACCTTCTTCCTGTAGCCAGGCAACCTTCCACATACTGCTCTTCTGACCTGTCCACTATCATCAAAAGGGTAAAGATGATGAAACCACTTCATTAGAATAGAATTAGTAGGTTCATTAGAATGAGGCTGCCTCAAGACACACATAAAAGGTGAACAAACACTTTCCTCAGCTAATAATAGTTCATTCCAGACTCAGGGCTACATTTAGTAGCTAATTTTTCTCCACTCTCACCCCCTCAATTATAACTCTGTCTCTCTATTTTCCTCACCTCCAGTTTTAGTGAAGCTCTGTTTTAGGCTGCATTTAACTTTTAGTTTTGATTAGCTAGATGTTATTTCTCTTCTCTCCCTACAGTCTTGTGCCCATTGGTCAACCTCTTCCCACCCCCTTCCCCCCTGTCCCTCCCCAGCCTCTAGTAACTGTGCCAGGCTTTTTCTTTGGGCCACCAACCAGCTTCCAAATCATGACGCGGAGACTTACTATTAGTTTTGAATGCTCAGCCTAGCTTAGGCTTGTTTCTGGCTAGCTCTTTTAACTTAAATTAACCTGCTTCTCTTTATCTACCTTTTGCCTCAAGGCTTTTTACCTTTCTTCTGTATCTCTTACTTTCACTGCTTCTCTACATCTGGCTGGCAGATGCCTGGCTTCTGGCCCCGGTGTGTCCCTGTGTCCCTGTGTCTCTCCATCTCTCCTTTCTTCCACCTGATCAACAAGAACTTTCTCCTCCAATTTATTCTTTCTGCCCACCAACCCTGCCTATCCCTCTCCGGCCTAGCTATTGGCCGGTCAGCTTTTTATTAGACCAATCAGGTGCCTTAGGCAGGCCAGGTGAAACAAATGCAACACATCTCTATATAGTTAAACAAATGCAGCATAAACAAATGTAACACACATTTACACAGTTAAAGTAATATTCTGCAGCCTAAACAAATGCGATACATCTTTGCCTAGTTAAAATAATATTCTGCAACAAGTAATCATGATTCTTCATCTTTCTTTTTTCTTTTCTTCTCTTTCTTTCTTTCTTTCTTTCTTTCTTTTTTTCTTTCTTTTCTTTCTTTCTTTCTTTCTTTCTTTCTTTCTTCCTTTCTTTTTTTTTTTTTTTTTTTTGAGACAGGGTTTCACTGTGTATCCCTGGCTGTCCTGGAACTCACTATGTAGAGTAGGCTGGCCTTCAACTCATAGAGATATCTGTTTCTAAGAGACTTTATTTATTTTGAGACAAGCTTTTTCTGTGTATCTGGCCATCCTGAAACTTGCTCTGTAGACCAGACTGGCCTTTAGCTCAGATCTGTCTGCTTCTGCCTCTGGAGTGATGAAATCAAAGGTGTGTGCCACCACTGCCCAGGCTCTAAGAGACTTTTCCATTAGAGTCCACATGAGTGAGACCATGCCGTACTTATCTTACTGCATCTTATTTCATGTAACACAGTGATCTCCAGGTGTATCATGCTGCAGATGTCAGAATTCATCCTTCTATTTTCATTTAATTTTATCTATGAGCATAGGCATTTTACCTGCAAGAATGTCTGTGCACCAAAGTGCAGTCCTGCACTGCCACTAGGGGGCGTTGGATCTCCTAGGACTGGAGTAACAGACAGTTATGAGCTATTTAATGTGGGTGTTGGGGATTGAACCCAGGTCCTCTACAAAAGCAACAAGTGCTCTTAACCACTGAGCTATCCTGCCCCAAATTCCACCCTTTATTGTGGAGGCCCACAACGGTTTCCTAGTGAAATCTGGGCTTGCTTTCCTCAGCAGGGCTGCATTAGGGGACTGCTTGAACACGTGTGTGGTTACCAGGTGATTGGAAAGGGTCTGCACTTGGCTGAGCTAGGGGGAGGTCTTTTGCTCCACCCTTTGGCATTCCTATAAATAGCCCTTTAGAAGAGACAGAAGGGGCTGGTGGATAAGGATCCAGGCCCTCCCAAGGGGCTATCCTGTGTTTCTGTTTCTCTCCCCTCTATCCTTCTAGCTAAATCTCTTATCCCTCACTCCTCAAGAGTACCCTGGGGTAAAATGTGGGAGCCAGTCTCCCAGCTGGCCTCCCACACTTCATATGGACCAACCAATAGTGTTCCACTTTTATGGCTATGTACCATGTTTTTAAAGTCATTTTATCTATTGATAGACATCTAGGTTTGAGTCTTGGCTGTTGTGAACAGTGCAGCACTAAATCTGAACATCCAGGTAGCTTTTCAGCATGTAAATAAATACTCAATAGTAAGAATGCTGGATCAGCCAGGGGGTGGTGGCCCATGTCTTTAATCCCAGCACTCAGGAGGCAGAGTCAGGTGGACATCTGAATTCGAGGCCAGCCTGGTCTACAGAGCGAGTTCCTGGCCGGTGAGAAACCCAGTGTCTCAAACAAAACAAAACAAGACAAAAAAGGATGCTGGCTCATACAGCAGTAGCATTTTTACCTTTCGGAGGGACACCACACTGTTTCCCATAAGAGCAGCACTAATTTACATCCTCCCTAGTAGTGTGTAGGGGCTCCCTTTCCTCTGCAGCTTTGCCAGCCCTTGTTACCTGTCGTGTTTGTGACAACCGTTCTTGCTGAAGTAAGCGATATACCATTGTGGTTTTGAATTGCATTGCTCCCAGCACTTTGGAACATTCCCTCACAAGGCTTTGGATCGTTTGTGTATCTTTTTAGAAAAGTCCATTCAGGTCTTTGGCCCATTGTTAAATCAGGTTCCGTCTTTTTCTTAGGTCCCTTTCTTTTCCTCATATGTTCTAGCTGTCAGCCTCTTACCACACATGTATTTCCCATGGCTGTGGGTCACTCTTGACTCTGTGGACCTTTTCCTTTGCTCCGCAGCCCCACTTGTCTGTTTCCTTGTGATGCCTAAGCTCTCAAAATCATCTTTGCCCACATCCCTGTCCTAAAGCATTTCCTCTATGTTCTGGTGGTTTAACAAATCTAGGTCTTACACTCAGCTCATTGATCCTTTAGTTCATTTTGGTAGCTGGTAAGAAATAGGCATCTATGCATATCCAGTTTCCCCAGCAGTTTGTCGAAGGGACCTTTCTTTCACTCATGTATGTTCTTGGTTAATCTTCACTGTCCTGAGAATCAGCTAGAAGACACCCCTCTGGGCATGTGTGTGAGAGCATCTCCAGAGAGACTTAACCTAGTGAAGACTTGTCCTGAGGTGTGAGGCAGCGTCCCGTGGTCTGTGAGCTCCAACTGAATAAAAGACAGGAGGAGAGCCTGCTGAGTGCCCACATTTGTCTCGCTGTTTCTTGATCTGCCCAGATGTGCGCAAGCAACCCCATACATACGCCCCCTGCTGCTGTCGCCAGCTGCTCCTCTCGCTGTTCCTTTCTCTCCATGAGGAGCTGTAACTCCTTAAACCCACCAAAATAAAATGCCACACCAGCGAGAAAGTAACAAACACAATCGTGTCACTCTGGGAGCCAGACCTTGGGAAGCATTAAGATGAACAGGTCTGCAGTTGACTGTTACCTGCTCCACCATATTTCAGATGCCACCTAGAGATACTAAATCTAGACTCTCTTGTGCTGTATCCATTTGGACTGGTTATAAAGTAGGGACCAAAGATGACAGCAGGATAGTGGTGTCCCCCCATCACCAGAATGCCCTTGTCCCAACTTCCCATTGATAACGGTGTTCCAAACCCAAGTATAGAACACCAGCTGCCATGTGTTCCCATTAAGGCATTCCAAGAAAGTCTCTTGAGTGCTTATTCTGTATTCCAACCCCTTCTTTGGTAAATGGTTCCATCTAGTTATTCAGAGAGGGTTCTGATTAGCCTACGCAGGGTTTCTTGGTCTTAGCACTTGGACATATGCTGCTACCTGTGTCTTATTCTTGATGGCATCTCAACGAGGGTGGTAGAGGGCCTTTCGCCAAGGATGTAAGGTTCAGCTAGCCTCTGGCAGCCTGCATACACACAGCAGTCCCCATTGGGTGAGTCCAGAGCCTCTCAAGTGTGCCCGGGGCAGGTGGTCTTGTCTCATCTTCTCTGGCCTGTAAGATGCTTGGGTCATCCCTGCCCATGAAAACACCCACAGGAAAGGTGACCGGCAAGTGGCACTGTCACCCTCCTTATCTTTTCATCTCTTGGGATCCTGCTTTTCAGTTCTTCACGGAGGCCCACCTTCTCTCTCTGGGTAAGGCACCCACCTGGCATTCTGCCATTTCCTGCGTGTCGTGGAGGATGTCTGTTACCAGTATCTCTGGCTGTTGATTGGCACACAACTGGCCCTGTCAATTCACACTTAAACTCCAGAATAGGACTTGCTCCTCCTTATCTTCGGGATCTTCAGCCTTACAGTGGAACCTGCCATGTAATCTATGCTCAGTTAATGAAAGAAGGACTAGAGGAGGCAGGCGGTGGTGGCACCCGCACTCCCAGCACTCGGGAGGCGGAGGCAGGAGGATCTCTGTGAGTTCAAAGCCATCCTGGTTTACACAGTGAGTTCCAGGACAGCCAGGGCTACAAAGAGAACCCCTATCTACAAACAAACAAACAAACAAACAAACAATCAAAACAACGAAACACACAAACGAAAAGAACACACAGAAGAAGGGGTGAAAACAGGCCCGGGAGGGCTCATCTTCCACTTATGTGTATTCTCTATTCTGAACGTGAGAGGCTTTCCTTCACCTTAACCCTTGGCATCCAGTCTGTGGCTGAACCTTATTCAAGCCACATCTCATATAGACCCTGGAGCCTGAGCCATATGTGTAGACTTTAGGGAATGTA
This sequence comes from Peromyscus aztecus, assembly GCA_902168405.1. Lineage (NCBI taxonomy): Eukaryota > Metazoa > Chordata > Mammalia > Rodentia > Cricetidae > Peromyscus > Peromyscus aztecus. The sequence continues at coordinate 28,417 of CABHPQ010175136.1, read as the reverse complement.
TATGGGAATTCTGGATGCGTTTTCCTTACTTAATGGTCGAAGAAATCAGTTTCTTTCAACTGATTCCACACAGATTTACCCAAACCCCATGATGTAGTACTCTGCCCTGTAGTGTATAAAAGTCAGGGGCAGAAATAAAGCACACCGTCCAGAGCAAGGCTGAGTTATGCATTCACAAGAGCACCATGGACTCCCTGTGACACATCTATTTATTTAAATGACATCAGAAGATGGCAGAATGTTGAAGCAAGAAGTGCACATTATTTATTCCATACCGAGGAAGCGGCATTGTAACACTGTTAAACTTTTTAAAAAACATTTTCCTTATTAGAATCCATTGAATTAGTGAAATAAGCTTTGCCAAATGCCAATTCTGCCTTAATTGGTCCCACTGGCTCCCATCTCTGATTAGCTTTGTCCCAGGGGTTCCTATGGTGCTATTTATGTTCCCAGTTGACAATAGGGGTGACTCCAAAGCTGACCATGGTGCCAGCTTCCCGGACATCTATGAGTACCTGGGGAGATGGCTGTGGGAAGATAGAGGTCATACTTCTGTTTATGCGTTCAGCCTCAGGCTTTGCTCTGCCTGGATGCCCATTGTGGTACAGCAAGAGGAACTGGCGGTATGGACCCCTCAGAGCCCTCGCTGCCTTTAGGTATGAATCAGCTGCGCAACTTTGATTTGTGGTAGTTACCACTTCGTTTCTCTAATCCTTATTTTCTGACCCACAGCGACCCCAAGCGTCCCTCCAACTCTGCTACCTGGGGTCCTGTGACTCTTTGAAGGGTATCTCATCTGCTGCTAAGGGTTCCTGCTCCAAGCAGAGACAATGGGTGGCTGCTTGTCTGAGGAATGCAAGGGTGACTCAATCCCAGTCCAGTTATTCCTGGGTTCCTGAGGATCCCCTTGGAGCCTTTCCCCTTTTTTGCTGACCCTGGGAAGTCTTCTTCCCCTCCCCCATTTCATTTTCTGAAGCCTCAGACTCCTTGCAATGAGAAGGAAAAGGCAAACTTTTCTTTAAAAAAAAAAAAAAATGGCTGTTTGGCATGTCAGTAACATCATTGACAACAGTATTAACAACATCTTACATTTTAGGGCTTTGCTCAGTACTTTACAGAGCTTTTAGGTGTAGCATTTCATTAACCATCTGGAGGCCCTGTTCTCTTTGGTGAATCCAAAAGGGATCTTCTATCTCCTGACCCTGCTTAGGGGGTAACAGAGCAGACAGACTCTTCTACATGTGTACATCCCCACACAAACATTAAACTATACTCTTCAGAGTGTGAATGGACTGACTTCTTCCTGTGCATGGAGTTTTCCTGGTCCTAGAACCTGGCTACTCTCAAGGACAAAGTTTCTAAATTTCAGATTTAGAGAAACTTCATTTGGGGGATGATTTTCCTGATGGTCTTTGTGATCAGCACCTTGTAAGGTCAGGTCTTTCAAAGCTGAGAAGGCTCTGAAGCCATACTTGGTGGAAACAGAACCTGGCCCTTCTGTCCTAGGCTGACTGCAGCTGGATTCAGAGATGAACACAGGCTGAATGCAAGAGGGACGTGCTGAGGTCCTCGTGGCCAGAGAGAGAAAGCTTACAGCTCAGCGTCTCCTCCCAGCGTTCGGGGGGCTGGGGATGGAATAAGGATCAGGTCCATTTGTTGGGGATGAGTGGGCCGGAGGGTCAGGAGGGATGGGAGGGAACGCTGGGCACATCCCAGGACACCTCTCCCAGAACTGAATTCCTGAGCTATCACGGAGACTTTGAGATTAGTGTGTGCCAGCCACAAAGTGAACTACTAGGAGGCCTGAGGCCATTTTGAGGGATTAAAGTCTGCTTTCCCATCCACACACATCTCTAGCTCCCCATACTATCCCATCCTTCTACTGGCCTGATCACACCAAGTCTCTGGCTCTCTGGGGCCTAGCCATGTGGCTTTTGTATGTGTGTGTGTGTGTGTGTGTGTGTGTGTTGGGGGGGGGGAGGCTGCCTTCACATTTCCCATTTTTTGTGGCCCTACAGGGTCATTCCACATTGCTGCCACCAATGGGCCTCTGACTGCTCACCAAACATTCCAGGATTTTTCCCATTTTACTGTTTTTTAGTGGGTCATTTCCTGTACTGTTCAACTCCTCACATATATATCTCAAGCAATTATTGCTTTTTGACCTTTTGGCCAAAATCAGTGTCGTACAACCAAGCAGCTGTCCATTTAATCACCATTCATGCCCCAAACTGTAGGATCCTTAAAGGCACAGTGTGTTTCTTTCCTAAAAGAAGTAGTATGGTATAGTGGTTAAGTGAGCAAATTCTGGATTCTGACAACCTGGGCTCAAACCTTTACTCTTATAACTTTTTTAGGAATCTACTTTTAGGTAAGATCCTTAGTTTCTCCATCTCAGCTTACTCAACTGTGAAGTAGGTTAGTAATGGTTTTACATAGAGCTGTCTGAGAATTAAATGAATACATGCATATAAATAAATAAATACATGGGCCACAACTACAGTGACATCTGAGTGTATTGTAGTGAGTACTGCCTAAATCTAACTATGAACATTTTCAACACACCCATCATGACGTACACTCCCTGGAACACGGCGCACACTCATATGCTTGTTCAAAAGTGATTTCTCTAGCACATTCCTTCACTCTCCTTCCCTGTCTTCCACTTGCCTTGTGTTCCTCTACTTCCTCTTTTCTCTCTCCCTTCTTTACTCTTTTGAGTTTTTGGCCTACTATCCGTCCTCACAGAGTAGCTGAGCTCCTCAGGGGACCCTCAGAACAGGAAGGTCCCCACACTCTCCTTGAGACTACGGCATCGGAGGCTCTTGGGAAAGGATGGATGAGCAGAGCCAGGGGGTTGGTGTGAGCAGCTGAGATGCTGGTCACATGGGTTGAATGGGGAGGGCTGTGAGGGGGTGAGTGAGGGTGGGGGAAAGATGTGGGAGATCAAAATGCCCTTCAGGAACATTCTGAAGCTGGACAACAGTGCTTGCTATTATTGTCTGAGTCCCTGTCTCTAGAAGCTTCCTAGATATGAATGAGGCAGAAGGGAGAATTGAACAAAAACAGAGCAAAGAGAAAAGGCAGCTGGAAAAACATCTGCTTTCTTTTTGTTGACAGGTCCTTTTGCTGCCTGTCTCCTGTGTCCACTCACTCTAGAGGGGAATCTCGTTGAGTCTGTGCTCCAGGCCAGGCTCCCCCACTTATCAGATGATGGCCTAAGGCAAGTGATGGAGCCTGAGAGGGGCTAGGTGTCTTCAGTTAAGAAATGGGGTTCACTGCACCAGAGAAGTAGGGGTTGGATAAAGTGGGTTTCCAGACACGTGCTGGACGGTGTTGTTCTTAGCCAGTGAGAAGGTGGCTTAGAGGCCAGATGCCAGAGGTCTGCCTGTTGGGCATCCATGAAGCCATGACTCCCTGTCCTGTTCTTGGGTAGTCCTGGTGCCTGCTCTCTGGTATTGTATTCCAATAAAACTGGCTGGAAGGAAGACTTCTAAGGGACGGCCAGTGCCTGGGGAGATGTTATAGCTCGCTCTTTCCCTGTCCCATCTCAAGAGGACATGCTTCCTGGGGAGGGGCAGGAAAAGAGCAGCTGTTTGCAAATTTGGCAGAACAGACCCAGCTTGCTCAGCAAAATCAGCGTCAACACCCTCAAGGAGACCAGGGCTGGCCAAGAAGGCAGGCTTCCCCATGGGCTCACGCCCAGCAGGGGCCTGGCTGGGTCAGATGGTGGGCAAGGGGCAGCTCTGACTGTCACAAGGCTTTCAGGGCCCAGCAGCTTTTTGGAAGCAAGAAGCACATTGGGCTTAGAAAGCCAGAACTGTGAGAAGCTTGCTACTTGCAAGGAAGAGGGAAAAAGAGGAGTAAAGACCACAGAGAAACAAAGAACATTTTCCCTTCTCTCTTCCTTCCCCCAGCTCAGGAAATAGCTCTCAGTTTTGCTGACTTGAAAGAGCTGCATACACACAAAATTCCCTCTTCCTGCCTCTGACAGGCTATCGTTTCTCTATTCTTATCCTTTTGTTTAAAACATTTTTATTAGTCTTATTTTGTCTTAAAATTTTAAACAATTGTTTATAAAAACACAACAAATACACAACACAAAACAAAACTCGGTAAAAAGAACACACTATATAGTACATATACTCAGACCGTGTGATATATTTATATAATAAAAGATGAAAATAGTCACTTTCCATAATAAAAATAAGTTCTATTTTTTTGTTTATTTTACAATATACTTAATATTCTCTCTTTTGCCTCTTCCTCGCCAGCTTTCTCTCCTTCATTCTGAATCTCAAAGAGGTTCCGTGTGGCTGTCCCCAGCCCAGCGAGCTGGAGTCTGAGAGGTGGTGGGTGGGGAGGTGGCAGAGGGGCTCAGGAACACGCGCGGCAGCCACATTCCAAGTGTCTCTCCACCTCCTCCACGAACGAGGAGCCGTCCGTGCACTGGAAGACGTATTTCCGCCGCTTGCTGCGGATGGGTTGGCAGCACTGGCTCCCACAACCCCCACGGCACTCCATGATGGGTACCTTGGAGGCCGTGGCACAGGAGGCGTAATCTTTCTGACGGCGGATGGCTTCACGGACTATCTCCCCC
>CABHPQ010175136.1:0-16826 GCA_902168405.1 Peromyscus aztecus | reverse complement strand
TGAAGATACTCCCTTGCCCAGGACAGCCTGAAGATACTCCCTTGCCCCACCCCTCACCCCCTTAGCCTTCAAAGTGAGAACACACACACAGCACATGTTCACAGTTACCATTCAGAGCTCTGGGCCTCTGCTGTTCAAACTGAGCTAACGGGTCAGAGACTGGGTCTTATCCTCACAGGGACGAGTCTGTGCTCTGGTGCTGTTAAAACTCAACTAACCAGTATTTAATTTCAGAAAAAAAATCCCACAGAAGTCTGTATTTTGAACTTTCAAAGGAGAAATGAGAGGACCTGTCATCTACTGCCACACAGGCCCATTGGCTTAACCCAGGACCACCCTTAGGTGTGGCCTGGGTGGAGGAACACTAGACTACTCTGCTGTCCCCACCAGGTTGAGGTGGCCCTCGCTCTAGTTCCTGTTCGAAAGCCCACAGTAAAGGAGCTGCGTTTTGGGAGAGAAGATGTGGTTGGGGGAGCAGCTTGCATCAGTGAAAGTCTGGGGTTCAAGGTTTCCGGGCTATTTGCTATATCCTTTGGGCTATGCTGACGTCTCTCTCGGGGCCTTTAGCAGACTACCGGTGAATTCCTGACTTTGTTTTCAGTGACATCTGGTCTGTGTTTTCTCTCTTCTCTTCCTGTTGGGCCCATGGCTTAACCGTGTGAATGCTTAGCACATACACAGCCCCGGGTTCGATCCCCAGCACTTGCAAACACTGGGCATGGCGGCACAGGCCTGCCATCCCCGCACTCAGTAGGTAGAGGCAGGAGTATTAAAAGTTCAAGGTTATCCTTGGCTACAGATGAAGTTCGAGGCCAGCCTGGGCTACGTGAGACCCTGTCTCAAGAATAAAATAAAACAAAGCTCTTACTCTCCTCCTTCCATGCTAATTCCTATCCAGACCCCATGCTGGCTGGAAAAAAAATGTGCCCAGTTTTGTTGTGGCCACAGCGGAGCAGGTTCAGGGGAGCGAAGCGACACTTTTCCTTGTGGAGAATCTGTGTCCTGAGGTGAATCTGGACCAGGAGCACTCTGTGTCCCCTGCATCTGGATGGCCTGTTCTAAGTGCAAGTCTGGGTGCATGCCAGCCCTCGGCAGGGGACATCTGGGCTGGAACCTCAGGAGTCTGCATTTGAACAAATTGCTTTGGTGGCTGTGTGAACATATGCGTCTCTGGGGGTACAACCCAGGTGTCGCTTGCTCACACTAGGGAAACAGTCTATCACTGAGTCCCAATCCGAACCCCCTGCTCTGACGTTAGTTTTTCTTTTCTACATATAATTCTTCAAGACCCACCAGCCCAGGGGCTTCATTTCTGGTCTAGGCAGCTGGTGGTGGTTCACCACTTTGGCCTTTGTACAATCTTGACCTCAGTGTGGTGCTTCTTGTCACGTCCAAGAGGTGGTAGGGCAGAGGGTACTGCCCCGAAGCTTGCAAACTGCAGCAGAGCCTGGGCACCCTTCCATTTAATCCTCCTTAGCTCTCCTCCCTTCCCTGCACACCTGCTATTCCCACAGAGGCCCACCCTTTTTCCTGTATAAACATCTGTTCAGAGTCTGTTCCCCATGGCTGGTTTTGTAATCACCTCCCCCAGGAAGTCTCCCCTGACTGACTTGGGCAGTAGGTGCCAAGAAGACATCAGGGAGACCCCTGGCATCAGGTCTGGGTGTCAGTGCAGAAGCAGAAAGCCAGAAAGGAGGAAGGGGCGGGGTAATGATGGGGGGGTGTTACCTCCAAGATAGAGGGGGCTGTTGATGCCCACTGCTGGCTGCTTCTGGAGCTTCCCCAGGCTCTTGGGGGCTCCTTTGTCTACCACCAGGTTCAAGGTCTGGTTTAGCATCACCAGCTCCACACTGTGAAACTGACCATCGTTCACCGTCTCCACACTGGACAGGAGAGAAAGGGAGAGCCAGAGGTGACGCATTTTCCATGGCCAGGCATGGGGCTGCAGTGTGGAGACTCCTGCATTCTGCTTCAGTTTCCATTTGGAAATGGCCGCAAATTACAGAAGTTGCAAAAATAAAAACGGAAAATACCTTTCTGCCCAGGCTCTCCGATTACTTCCATCTGGCCCCCACCGCCACGCTTTTTCTGAGCGATGTAAGGGTAAGATATATGCATGTCATGACCCTTGACCTCTGGATCCCTCAGGTGTGTCTCCTGAGGACAGAGCTGCTTTCTCACATACGCAGTGTCCTGTGTGAGCGGTTAACGTCCATGCCCACTCTCTGTATGCTCAGACGTGCAGTGGCCCCAGAGAAGGTCCTTGTAGTGGGGGTTTCCGCTCTCCACACCGAACCGGCCTAATGGCACAGCAGATGCCTGCTGCTCAGTTCCTGCCCTGGTCTTTTCACAGAGAGGGCAAGCCATCCCTAGCCTGCCATCTCAGGTTGGCTCTACCCGCACACCACCTGGACACTTGCTCGCTGAAGACACAGTCCCTTCAAAAGCCCTGTTTCCTCTGTCAACCTCACTGAGGAGTTAGCTTTGCTCCAGGAAACATCTGGGAGGAAATGTTTTAGTATGATGTGATTTTTTTTCCTCCTAGCATGTATGAAACCAATTCTCTTGGTTAAGGTTGCAGTAGTTTATCATCGTCCCATCTAAATCCGTTGCATAACCACCAGTTCTGAGCACGCCATATCCGAGGACAGAGCGTCTCATACTATGCCAAGTGAGTCTTTCCTCATTCCAGAACTTTAGACTTGAAAGCTTAGGGAAACGGAACTGTTTCCTCCCCTCCCCCAGCTAATATGTGACAGAGCAGGGACTTATGATGGGCTGTGTAGAGTGTTACATCACTCACTTATATTATTTGATAATTCTATGACGTGGGCACCAGATAAAGACACTGAGTACCAGAGAGGTTGAGAGACTTGTTTGAGGTCATCTAGTTGATACATGCCAGAGATAGTGTTTATAGGCAAGACTTTTGATCCCAAAGTCGTGTTCCTCCCAGGAGGATATCCTTGGCAAGGGCTGGGAGGGGACAGCGGGAGGGGACGGGGTTGGAGATGTGAAGAATGGGGCTCACGGCGGAGTTGGTAGATCTGTCTCTACAGGTCAGGGGTGGGTGGCAGACAGGAGATTCTCGCTCTCCTTGAAGTCTCCTTGGGATCCCCACTGATTTTACAGGCAGCAGGGACAGTTTCAATGACTGTGGTGTTTCCTAAGAGGCGAGGGAAATGGTAGGCAGTGTACAGGTTGGCTGCGTGGAATAGAGAGAGCAGCCATTCTTCATCCTCTCACTGCTGGGCAGGACAATGGCCCATCCCAGAGTCCCCTGTCTCCGTGTCCTCCTCAAAGGGGAGATCCCTGTCGGAGTCACAGAGTGATCAAACTGCTGGGAGGATGTCAGCAGTTACTGGTGATATTTATACTATTAATGGGGGGTGGTGGTGGTGACCAGTGAAGTGCTAGTCTTGAAAGCACTGAGTTAGGTCCCTGGAACCCACAGAAAAAGCCAGGCATGGTGCTGTACACTAGCCATCCCAGCACCTGGGCGTCAGTTCCAGGCCAGTGAGAGACCCTGTCTTAAAAGAAGGTGGATAGCACCCCAGGAATGATACCAGGGGTCTTCCTCTGGCCTCCACGTGCATGTGCGTGTACATACACACACACACACACACACACACACACACACACACACACACACACACACACCATTAACAAGAACCCACCACAGCCCACATCCTGGCGATCCCTACTGTAGCTCTGACTCTGGGAGAAATTGATGATAGAGGGGAACATGCAGGAGCCTGGGACCCACCCAAGCCCCCCAAAAAAGCCTTTCATAGCCATTGGTCCACCTATCCCTCCCTCCCTCCTTTTTCCTTCTTCCCATGAACCTGCCCACTCTTACTCCTTCCTCTCCATCCACATGTCATGTCTGTCTGTCTGTCCACCCATCCACCCATCCATCCATTCATCCATCCATCCATCCATCCATCCACCCACCCACCCATCCATCCATCCATCCATCCATCCACCCACCTACCCATCCATCCATCCACCCACTCACCCATCCATCATCCATCCATCCATCCATCCATCCATCCATCCATCCATCCATCCATCCATCATGCTTTCACTGATGCTCTCGGATACATGGTCTTAGGTGCTGGAGACCAGTAGCAAATCATGAAGCTCACACTCTGCCCTCCATAACATTTCCTCTGAATCAAAACGGCTGACTTTTAGGTATAAAGTTTAGCTAAGAAGCAGGAAGATGAGGGTGGAGCCGGAGCTGAGAGAGTCCTCTGGGGGATCTGGTTCAGGGATGAGGAGTTGAGAAGCTGTATGAAGGTGTCAGAGGCATCTCTACCCGCTCTGAGTCACGAGTGAGGGTAAGGCAGATGCTGTCCTCTTGCAGACAAGTTGATGTATGAGGGTTCGAGAAAGAGGGCCGAGTCCTCACTCAGTTTTCTAACCATGTGCAAAAACATGCACCTATGTCCCCTACCACCCTAGAGCTGCTGCTGTCCAGATAACTGAGCTCCAGTGACCCATAACTGAGACGAGGGAGGGGCTACTTGGGAACTCAGTTTCAAAGGCTGCAGTCCGTAGCTGTTTTTAGGGCAATCTTTGGCAGAGGGCTGTTTACTTCTTGGCGACCAGGAAGCAAAGAAGGGGCTGAATCCCAATGTTCCCTTTAGGGGAACCCCCACCTAGTGACCTCACTTCCTCTTCCAATGCTCCAGTTCCTAATAGCACCACAGACTGGAGGCCAAGCCTTCAGCACCCGGGCCTTTAGAAGACATTAGGGATCCAAAGGCTAGCAAGCAGACTCATGCTTGGGTGTGTGTTGGGTGGCCTCTGTTAGAAGCAGCCATGAAGCCAGGGTAGCAGTATGTGGTTCTTTCTTCCTTTCCTTCTAGAACCGAGTAAGGGTCAAGGAGTCTGGGCAGCTATTTTCCTGTTCTGGATGTTCTGAGACACAGTGAGCAACACTGGCTCCTTCCTGGCTGTTAAGCCCATTTCCTTGTCCCTTCCTAAGCTCTCTAGGGCCAGCTGAGGTGTGGAGCATGGTTGAGGGCCACCATGCTAGAGACAGTGCTTGCAGGAGCTTGGGGGTAAAAAAGGCTGCAGTTATAAGTCTCTGCCCCGGGCAGTGCTGGGCTCCCCTGGCTGCACTGACAGCTTCATCTGTTTGACCTGCACACCTTTAAAAAAGTGTGCCATGCAGTGGTGACACATGCTTTTAATCCCAGCACTCAGGAGGCAGAGCCAGGTGAATCTCTGTGAGTTCGAGGCTAGCCTGGGCTACAGAGTGAGATCCAGGACAGGTACCAAAACTACACAGGGAAACCCTGTCTAGGAAAAAAAAGTGTTGTAGGGGCCAGGGGCCAGAGAGATGGCTCAGTGGGCAGCGAGTTTGCTGTATAACAGTGAAGACCGGAGTTTGGATTCTTGAACCCCCCATAAAGCCAGATACAGTAGTGTGCATCTGTAACTTCAGAGCTACAGGGACATGGGAGGCGGGAACAAGAGAATCCCCCAGAGTTCACACATCATCCCCCAGTCTGGCATGCACAGCAATGAACAAGGGAACTAGTATCCAACAATGGGGAAGGTGAAGACTGACACACGGGGTCGTCCTCTGACCTCCGCAAAGCATGCCATGGTATGCGCATGCCTGCTCTCATAACCACATATGCACACAAAGATCTTTGCAAAGTTGGAAATGCTGGTCTTCCAATCAAAACCTCAGCAGAGAGCACTGCTATACTGCTAACAACAAAACAACAACAACCAGAACAATAACAATAACAACCACAACAGAGGATAAAAGTCAAAACCAAACCTAACCAAACCTAACCTTCTGTTTGCTCTAAGAGACATGGCCACTCTGCATTGGCAAGCCCGGGTGATTAGGCTCCTGGAGAGATCGTTAGGGGTTTCAGGGGAGAGTCTTCCTTACTGTCCACTGGGGTCAGACACAAGTGGCAGCAGGACTGGAGTCTCCGGAGCCTGGCTGCAGGGAGCCTGTCTAGGGCTGCCACAGCTCCAGGCATTGCCAGAGGGGCCCACGGAGTTCTCTTCTGTGGTTAACGATGTGCTTATATTTTATGTGTACATGTGAGTGCCTGAATGTGTGTATGTGTGCCACGTGCATGCCTGGAGCTTTCAGAAGCCAGAAGAGGATGCCTGGTCTCCTAGAACAGTGGTTCTCAACCTTCCTAATGCTTCAACCCTTTAATACAGTTCCTCACGTTGTGGTGACCCCCTAACCATAAAATTATTTTGTTGGTCCTTTGTAACTGTAATTTTGCTACTGTTATGAATCGTAATATAAATATCTGGTATGCAGGATGGTCTTAGGCAACCTCTGTGAAAGGGTTGTTTGACTCCCCCAAGGGGTCGTGACCCACAGGTTGAGCACTGTCCTAGAACTAGAGTTACAGGTGGTTGTGAACTGCATGATATGGGTGCTGGGAACCGAATCGGGGTCTTCTGAAAGAGCAGCAAATGCGTTGACCCTCTCTTTTGCTTTTAATAGTGGCGGCGGCGGCGGCGGGTGGGCTATGGACTGAGGGCAGGAGCTGAAAACCTTCATTTACCCCTAACAAGCCCACAGGCAGGAGGCACATCTTTCCTCATTTGGGGACAGGAGACATCGCCTAGGTGCCCCATGAAAAGTCTCGAGTGGAAATAGTGGAGTCAGGACTTAGGTCAGTGTCTCCCAGCTATGGGACTCTAGGCCACTGCACAAAAAAAGATTATCAGGTGGTCATTTCTCTTGGATGCCAAATGTGACCAATAGGTGGCGGCAGAACCCTGCAGGAACAAAGCCCTGTGATTTCTTTAGGCAGGCAGTCTCGGTCTACAGAGCCCACTCTAGCAACCGACTCCTTTGCCCTAGTACTGCAGCCGGCAGCCACCACAGTGGGAAGGGGGGTTTAACGGAAACCCGACCCGTGTCTAAGGCCAAGCTCAGAGGGTGGGTTTAATGGAAACCTCACCCGCGTCTAGGGCCAAGCTCTTCCCATCCTGGGCTTCCTTTACACAATCAGGCTTCTCTTCAAACAGGAGTGATGATGTTCACTGGTTCAGGATCAGATGGGGCAAAGACTTAGGTAGTGAATGGGCTGGTGGTAATGCAAACTGTGAGGGTATGCGCTTGGCCTGGTAGAGCTGACTCATGCATGGAGTTTTGAATGGCAAGCCTTAAAACAAAACAAAACAAAACAAAGCAAAAACCCAAGACACGCCCCACTCCCAAATCCTGAATATCCAGTTTATCTTGATAATCTATAGCTTCTACCTCAAAATGATGCCCACAGGAGTTCCAGCTGGCTTCCCCTTCCCACAGGCCACAGGGCAGAAGAGTCATAGCAAGTCTCCATACTGAAGGCCTGGCCTATCCTGGGTCAGGAAAGCCCCAGATGGGTTTGCTGTGTGTCTGCGCTGTGGCCTACGGTAGAATCTTGACATACTCCTTCACTTTTCCTGACTGCTGGGGACCTGAGCGGAATCAGGGATGGGCAGAAGGGAGGTCCTGGAATCCACCTGCTCTGGGAGAGCGAAGTCTGCAGGGGTCCTGGCAGCTCACATTTCCTTGAGGCTTGTTTATGGGGACTTTAGGGGACAGACATTTGTAGGCTGCCAACTCCTCTGATAAGGCCAGCTTTGGTTTGGCTTCTTGGCTTTCATTCAAGGCTGACATAGCCTCCAGGTGGCAAGAAGTCACAGCAGTGGCTCTGAGGAATGGTCTCCTGTCCCCTCGGCTCCTGGCAGCTCACAGAGTATTAGTCGTGAATTACAACCTCTGTCAGCACTTCACAGAGGGTATCAAATGCCCCTTAGTGTTAAGTTAGACCTCCTTCCCCTGGGAGCCCTCCCTTATCTTTCAAGCAGGAACATTTATTCCTTCTTTGGAAGTGTCCCCACAGCAGGCCGGGAAGCCTCCAGGGAGATCTGTTAGCCACCAGTGGTCAATATGTGTGTCTCCTTTGTGTGGGACGTTTAATCTTGTGTCCCCTATGCTTGGCCCAGGTGCCTGATAGGTGTTTACCAAGTCAGTGAGTAAGAGATAACACTACAGGTTGAGCATTCCTATATGTGAAAATCAAAAAGACTCCAAGAATATGAAAAAAAAAATTGAGCACTAACATGATGTCCCAAGAGGAAAATTCCACACATGACCTCATGTGATGGGTTGCAATCAAAACACGTATTATTAAAAAATATTGTGTGTTCTCTAAAACTGCCTTTAGACTATGTGGATGATGTGCATATAAACATACATTAACTGCCCCATAAAATCACTTTTTTATTTTTTCAAGACAGGGTTTCTCTGTGTAGCTTTGTGCCTTTCCTGGAACTCACTTGGTAGCCCAGGCTGGCCTCGAACTCACAGAGCTCCGCCTGTCTCTGCCTCCCGAGTGCTGGGATTAAAGGTGTGCGCCACCACCGCCCAGCCATAAAATCACTTTTTATGTGGGATTTCTGGAGCTTGGGGCCCCTTAAGATTATGAGCGGAAGGGCAGTGACATGCTGCCACCAGGGTTGGCATGAGAATCCAAGTCATCTGCCTGGATGCCCATCATTCGGGTCTTTCCAAGGGCATGCCATCTCCCTAGTGGACTTGATAAACTCATACAACTCCCTAGTGGCAACCTTAGAAGGCAGCAATGGTCTCCTACTTGGCATAGTGTTTCTGGAAGGCTCCTCACTCTGCACAGAGCCCAGCTGCTCCGGGAAGCCTCTTTTTAGCCTCCCGTCCTGTATCGTCCACACCACCGCTCATTTGCCAAGTCCTGTTTTACACTCACCAGCACCCTAGCAAATACCCATCAGTGTCATAGGAAGACAGCCAGGGAAGGAGAAGAAGACCACTTCTTCTCCTTCTAAGTGACACCAAGTATTTTCTCTCAGGCATATGGTTGGTCTGTCTCCCTACTCTCTGTCCTTCCCACTTGGTCCAGGGTCACCAGTTTCAGAAACAAAGATGTCGGGAGACCTGGTGTCTGCTGTGTCCTACACTGCCTGAGGCTGGTCTCGTCTCTCTTCATCCTCCACCGGGAGCCTTCTGCTCCGGCTGGTGCCCTGGCCACTGTCTCTTGTTTTGCTGCTGTCCCAACCTAGTCCACCTACTTGTCCTCTCTGCACACACAAGTTTCTCCCTTCGTGATCCACCCCAAACGGCTCCTTCTCCAGGGACTTTTCACACATTAACCTCTGCTTCTGAAATCTATGCATCAATCCGGATGTGGTGGCGCACACCTTGCATCCTAGTGAGTGCTCTGGAGGCAGAGGCAGGCAAGTCTCTGGGAGTTTGAGGCCAGCCTGGTCTACACAGTGAGTTTCAGGCCAGATGGGATGACACAGTAGGATCTTGTTTCAAATATTTTTTTTCTTTTTTATTCATGAGAGTCACCTGAAAGATTCCTTAAACATGGATTTGCTATCTTCTCCCTGACAGCTTCAGATTTATTACTTCTGGGGTAAGGACTGAAGATGTGTATTTCTGTATTTTTACCGTGTCAGTAGGTGGTGTGGTCCCCAACTCAGGGACCACAGTCTGCTCTGAGAATCACTGTTTCCTTCTCCTTTGCTCTTTCTCTTCTACCTCCCACTCCACCGTGTGTGTGTGTGTGTGTGTGTGTGTGTGTGTGTGTGATATGAAGACTAAACTCAGGGGCTGCATGTTGGATAAACACCCTTCTACTGAGCTACGCCCTCCAGTCCAAACTGCTGTTTGTTTATTTAGTTTTTTTTGAGGCAGGGCAGCCCTTTGCTGTCCTGGAACTCACTATGTAGACCAGGCTGTCCCTGAACTCGCAGAGATCAGCACACACTCTTTGGCCCCGGGAGTACTGGAATTAAAGGCGTTCGCTACCATGACCAGCTCACACCACTGCCTTTAACCAAGGGTTTTCAAACTGGGTGTGCCAGAGGAGAATCACCAGCCTGTGCCTCCCAGCTCTGCCAGGCAGTTCTACCTCTATGTATTAATAGCCTTCAGTTCAACACAAAGTTTCCGCTGAAGAAAAGATTTAGTTAATCGGAGAAGCGCATAAGTCCCCAGGGGGGCGTGGTCTCTTCTGTGTGCGGTCTTCCTGAGTTTGGCTCCTTCCATTGCTGGTTTTACGTGACTCGGGGGTAACAAAGACAGGCACTGAAAGCTCTAGTGGTTATTTAAAAACAACCATAAAATATAACTAACTTTCAATTTTAATCATGATTTGGTAGAGGTTTGAGTGTCCATTAGCTGAAGGGATCAGGATCAGAGTTCGGGTTATTTGTATATGGCTTACAGACGGACTGTCCTCCATCTAAAATGCTCTAAAAACGGAAAACCTTTCAGTATCATAAAGTTTCTGATTCTCGAGAATTATTTCAGACGAGGCACGCTCACTCTGTCCTTTACTAAAGGGCAGAAAACATTTAGCGTGAATGGGCGTGTCTGTGTGAGACGTCGCTTATGCTGAAGGGCGTGAGCAGGCTGAGTGTGGGCTGAAGGGGGCACATGAGGGAACCGTTACACGGCAGCCACGTAGAAAGCAGGGGGTGCAGTCCGCAGCTAAGGTGTCCCCCAAAGGCTTGCGTGTTGAAGGCCTGGTCCAGAGTCTGTGGTGCTCCTGGGAGGTGGTGGAACCTTCAAGAAGTAGGGCCTCTGTGGGAAGTCCTCTGCTCCCTGAGGGGCACAGCCTGAAGGGAATGACGGGACTCTGGCTTTGCAGCTGCCCTGAGGTGAGCAGCTTATTTGAACACCTGCTTCCCACCATGATGAAAGAGTTAAAGTGGTGAAGCCAATTGGCCACAGACTGAAACCTCTAAAACCATGAGCCAAGAGAAACCTTCCCTCTTTGTAAGTTGGCCATCTCTGGCATTTTGTTACAGCTACAGCAAGCTGCCCCACCTACAGGGCGACTGTTAAGAAGACTTAAAGTTTAGGAAACACTGTCTTTCAGAACACTTTGAAAGTCACCTAAGCACAGTCCTGTTCCCTGGGTGCTCTTGAATTTCCTCTTCTTGAATTGCATGCTAATCGCCCTGCTTTCTTTCTTAAACTAATAAAAGATTAGGATGACATTTTGAAAAGGGCACCTCATTAAGCAGCCTCATCTCCATTGGAGCACCTGGCTCCATGCTCAGTAACCAGCTGGCCATTTATCTTATGGTAATGAGGTGTCAACTCCGCACATGGGCCTGCCTTCCGTTCCTGCTTCTGCCTCCTCCGACAGCATCTTTCTCCCTCCCACCTGCCAGTCCGGGAGAAGCGTGTCTGGGTGGGGCAGGAGGCCCCAGCGTCACCTGGTGTCTACTCCGTAGGAACACATTCTGTGGCCGAGAGGGGGTGTTTTTACCTGTACACCGTGGTTGGAGGGGAGCTCAGGCTGTCATACACCAGCCTCACGTGGCCCTGGTACAGCTCCAGTGCCAAGGGGTCATTGTCTCCCTTGTAAAGAAGGATGCCGTTGTCCTTGTCAGTGGCCACCTGGGGAGAGCAACCAGGGTGTGTGGGTTAGGACTTAGCCAAGTGCCAACCTCTCGCGACCCACTCCCAGTACCCTCTCCAGGTGGCTGTCTCAGAGTCTGGACCAGACTGGAATTCAAATCCATATCTCTTTCCGCATCTGGCCTGTCTATTCCGGAAGGCAAGACTTAAGCTTATACTGCAAAGGCTGCAGAGCAAATGGCCTTAGCAAGCACGCATCAAGCACGTACTGTGTGCCATGACATCAGGGCCACACATTGAGGATGCTCAAGTCCCTCATATGAAAGGACATCTGCATCGAAGCCACGCACTCCTCCCACGTGGTTTCCACCCTCTCTCTAGATGGTGACACTACCCGACACAGGGGAAATGCTATGGTAACCACTGTAATGCCTACACAGCGGTCACCAGCATGCCCAACCTTTTGAGGTTGTGATGCAACCCTGTCATCTGTAAATTCACGCCAGGGAACGGTGCAGTAGACTTCTTTAAAAAAAATTCACAAATAAAAACATCTCATAATGTCTTAAGGAACTTTCCCATTTTTGTATGGCTTGTACTCATCATCATCCTTGGCTACACACGGCCTGAGGGCTGTGGGCTGGACATACCAGGCAGGGGCTAAGTGTGCCCATACGTGTTCAAGAGAGTGGCAATGTTCTTTAAGATGTTTTTGATCTGTGGCTGGTTGAGGGTGCAGGAGTGGAACCTGGGCTGGTTGTTAACTATGCAGATCAGGAGGCCCCAACTCTAAGGTCTCTCCTACTAGTATACAACCCGATCCAACCAAGTACCGGCCCCTTCGGAAGCCTGTCTCTGCGTGAAACATAGACTAACAGTTGTAAACAAAGGCTGAAGACCAGAGCTTAACTCAGTGTAGCCTAGGAAGCAAACAATGTCTTCAGGGCTGTCTGGGGCAGTTAACAATAAATACCACTGTCTGGGCTTCACCCCTGAGCAAGTCAGCATGAGCCTTTGTGGGCAAACGTAAGTTTAAAAGCTCTGCAGACGATTCTAGGTGCTGCTGAGGCTGGAAGCCAGGCTTCAGGAGAAGCTGCCCTGGCTGGCCAGCTGGCTGCTGGGTGAGTCTCCATGGGAGTGGACGTTCAGCAGGTCCATCTGATAGCGAATCTGGACGTCTGGAGCACTGGAGGCTGGTCTGGTGGGGAGGAGTGAAGGAAGGATGCAGGAGGGTGGGGGAAGTGAGAGCTTCCTATTGGTCCTAGCATCGATGCTAACGGTACAATCCTGTCTACCGGTCAGGCTCTGCAGGGAGAGTATCTTCTTGGGTACCCTTCAGCCCTGCAGTCTGGAGCAGAGCCTGCTGCTGGGGATAGGTGCTCAAGAGATCCTTGCTGAATGAGCGTTTCATTTGGAAGCTCCGGACTAAACCTTGGCTGAGGATGCAGAGCTCATGCCCAGCAGCGCCCAGCAGCTCCTGGGCTACTAGCTGGCTCGCACTGTCCAGGTGCATCCCTGGGGCTACGGTGCTGAGAAAACAACTTGGTTCATACTAAACACTTTCCATTCCTTCAGTGTGTCCTGCTTGCTTGGGCCTCCAGGTCTTTGCAAATGCAGCTCTCTCAGCTAGCTCCTCTGTAGCTAGAGTTTTCCTGCCTGGCCCACGGTCAGGATAAATCTCTCTCACCTGCCAGTCCCACAGCTGCTCAGACCCAACCAAGTAAACACAGAGACTTATATTGCTTACAAACTGTATGGCCGTGGCAGGCTTCTTGCTAACTGTTCTTATATCTTAAATTAATCCATTTCTATAAATCTATACCTTGCCACATGGCTCGTGGCTTACCGGCATCTTTACATGCTATTTGTCCTGGCGGTGGCTGGCAGGCAGTGACTCCCTCCGCCTTCCTGTTCTTTTAATTCTCTCTGTTAGTCCCGCCTATACTTCCTGCCTAGCCACAGGCCAATCAGTGTTTTATTAGCAACACATTTGCCATACAGAACATCCCACAGCACTCCTCCCCAGTCTTTGTCCTTTATTTGGTCACCCCAGTCTCTTATCCCTCTCCCCAGAACTTAGGCCAAGTGCTACATATGCTTCGGATCTCCACTTAGCTCTTCCTGCCTCTACACAGCCTTCTCTGATTCCTCCCTAGAGGCCGGGAGCACGTGCTCTGTGCTCCCTTAGCACCCATCCTCTCTTGTCGTCTTCTCCTTCGTTGTCATCCTGGCTGCTCTGTCCTCCATACCATCCGGTCCCCACTGTCCAGCACAGGAGAGCTGCAGGAGTGATCTTTAAGGAATGGGTGAGCGAAGACAGCAAGGAGCTGATGCATGCTGTGACACTTACCAGGAGGTTTCTTATGGACCACTCTGGGTTGACCCAGTCCCTGAAAAGCTGAGCACTGTCTTTGATATTCTGGGAGAAGAGGCAGGCTTGCTAATGGTCTGGGAAACCCCAGCCGTACTCTGAGGGGTGCCACACTCAGGTCCTTCCAAGGATGGTAGCTGGGAAGGGAAGACCATACCTGCAGGGAGATGTTGGCCTGGGGCCGGACCTTGGCGGAGGCCAGTTCCACATAGGAGTCCTTGCCTACGAAGTTCACAGTGATGAGCTTCTCACACCTGGGCCCAGCAAAGCCTGGCGGACAGCGGCAAGTGGGCTCCTGCTGTACCACAATGCACTGCGCCCCGTTCTGGCACTCATACTGGTCGCAGGGGCTGGTCTGCAGCAGAACCATGGGTGGGGGATGCTCACAGAAGAGACCACTGGAAAGAGGGCATGGAGAGAGGAGACAGCCATAGTTATTTATTAAGAGAGAGCTATAGTGGGAAGTTCCATTCTTGCCTCTAACTGAAGTGAGTCCTTTTAATTTTCAGCCTCTCTCTTTTTTAAAAAGCTGAGTCAATGCAGGCAAACAACCCAGCTCAGTGGGTAAAGGTGCTTGCTGCCAAGCCTGATGACCTGAGATCGATTCCCGGGACCCATGGTAGAAGAGAGAACTGACTGACTCTCAGATTGTCCTTTGATATCTACAAGTGTGTGTGTGTGTGTGTGTGTGTGTGTGTGTGTGTGTGTGTGTAAGAGTATGGCATAGCTAGCCAGCAGGGAAATTCTGCCTTACAAAGAAAGGTGTTCTGACACCTACAACAACAACATGGATGGGTCTTGAGAGCACCGTGCTAAGTGAAAGGAACTATCCACACAGGCCAGTACCATCAAATAGTCAGGTTCCCAGAGACAAATGGAGAGTGAGGTTGTCAGTGTTACAGGGAATGGGGAGTTGTTGATGGTGAGGGGTTGGAATTTTGCAAGGTATGAAGAACTCTGGAGATGGAGACATGTGTGAATATTCTATTAAAAAAGGATTTATTTAAACAAGTTAACTTTGAATTATATGTGTGTATGTCTATGTGTGCATATGTGCACGTGAGTGCCTGTGCCCACAGAGGCCAGAGGGGTTGGATCCTTCCAGAGCTGGAGATATATGTGGTTATGAATTGCCTGATGTGGGTGCTGGGAACCGAACTTGAGTCCTCTGTAAGAGCAGCGAGCACTATTAACTGTCGAGCCAACGTGACTATTCTTAACACTGTTGAACTGCCTCCCTAGGTTCAGATGAAGGCTGGGGAGAACCCACAGCTGCCTTCTTGGCTCACTACCTTGGAGTCTATGTCAAAGTTAATCTGCATATTTTATATTCATGCTATCCAAATCTGATTTCAGTCTGAGTTCCCTTTAGTACAGTCCCTGCTTCCCCAGTTTCCTGTAAACCCCTGCCTACCTCTTCCAGTCCAGGTTGAGGGGGACCTGGAGCCCAGGCTGCTTTTTCTACATACCCCAGACATCTAACCACCTGACCAATGCCTCTTACTTGGCATTTCTTCAAGCTCCAATTCCAGAGACTGACCCCAAACACTCTACTGAATTACCTCCGTTTTTTCATTGTCTTTTATTATTTGGTGCTAGGGACTGAACCTGGGTTCATATGCACGATAAGCATTGAGCTACACCCTCAGCCCGCATGCCTTTTTATGCCGTTAAGATGCCATAAATGTTTTTGGTTTCCCGTCACCCCACAAGCTGGGCTCCAAGATGGCGGCATCTTCCATTAGGTAGAATCATGCATGTGTGACAATGTGAGCATGGACTCAAGTCTAACTTCTACATGGAGTTGCCCTGGTTATCTGCAGGGAGGCCTGCATCCCCGCCTCCTCCTGCCATCTAGTCCAGCCCACCTTCCTTCTGAGATGCTCCTCTGCCATACCTGAAGCCCTGGGGGCAGATGCATGTGTAGCCATTGACTGCGTCCACACACTGGGCTCCGTGGCGGCACTTGTGAGCTGCACAGTCGTCATTGTCTGTCTCGCACAGCTTCCCACTGTAACCAGGGATACATTCACACCTGGAACACAGGCAGAGAGAAACTTGCTCAGGGCCTGCCAGCCTGGCCGGCAGATGCTCTCGTACCCCCTCTTACCAAACCTCTTTCTCCACCTACTCTAGTTATTAAGGGTTCACCAGGCCTGCCTCTGCTCCTGGGCTCCACTCAGGGTGCACGGCCTTTGCTCTCAGAGACAAGGTCTGTTTGTTGCAGGTAGGGGACAAGCTTTGCTTTCAGAACCAGGCTGGGAGCACAGGAGGCATCATACAGCTTTTGGGGCAGATCTGGTTCCTTCCACCTTCGTGTCAGACACCTGGCTGAGCACCTTCCAGGGGCGTCGCATCAGATCCTCAGGGGCCTGTAGGGGAGGCCCTATCCAAAGCAGCATCCAGAAAGCGCTCAAGCCACCTCCCCAAAGCCTCATTGAGTGCCGGCGGCACTTACTGTGTTAGATGCTATTCTAGGTGCACCAGCCACTCAGGGCCTCCCTAGCTTGGGCGCTCTCTCAAAGACACTCGTCTTCAATCAGCTCTGCTGCTCTGGAGCACAGTGGACACTGTGTCCAGTCGGACAGCGCAGTAGAGATGACGAAGACAAGGATGAAGGAAGCGATGGCATCTGCACTCCCCCGCCTTTGTTTCCTTGCTTGTTCAGACACTCACACTCAGGAAGGATGAAAAGCTCTTATCTCCCAGAGGACAGGATGGGAGCAGCGGCCTTGCGCCGGCCCCTGTCCAGCTGGTCCAAGCCCTTCCCTAGAGATCAGCGGGTCCACAGCCCTCCCATACTTCTCTAGCACTGAAACTAAGCCTGTAGGTAGCCAGAACACGTGTCCGTGGCTCATTTGTTTGAGGTGACACAAAACTGAAATCTGTGCCTGGAAACAGACCTGAGATTCCCCAGGGCTAAGGCAACCCTACAAACACACACTGATGTAATGCTCACTTGCCTCGCGCCCTCCTGCAAGGCCTGTGCACCTCGCTGGCCCATCAGCTCAATTCTTTTTTTTTTTTTTTTTTTTGGTTTTTCGAGACAGGGTT
>CABHPQ010175135.1:13736-24277 GCA_902168405.1 Peromyscus aztecus | reverse complement strand
TCAACTGTTTGCCATGCCACATCATGGGATTGTCCCTTTCGGTTTAGTGATTGGGTTGACAGTAGTTTTGAGAGACTCCCGAGCAAATCATCCTGGCTCAGCCGTGGTGCACCCTAGGTCTAGAGACCTTCCCCGCAAAAGGTTTTGGCAGTTGGCTACTCTTCTCTGCAAGGAAGGTGACCAGAGAAGACAACACAAGTTGTAATCAGTGAGGCCCTGGCTTTCTGCGAAAAGCTGGGCGTAGGGGCTAGAGTGTTACTAACAGTATCAGCTCCAGTTGTCTGTCTGAAAAATGTTTCTTCACCGCTTTTCGAATCCCCTTTTGTCTCGTCTCGCATTTTGTTTAGATAACGTAGGTCTTCAGTGAAGGAAGGAACTCAATGGGAGTCAGATGAGTCTGAAATGGTACCTATTCACAGGATCTTAAAACTTCCTAAGAGTTGATTCTCTGTTCGGCGTTTTGCAAGATTGACATGCATGTACTTTAAAAGGAACTAAAGGGGCTTCAGTGTTACGTTGCCTGCTTGCGTAATCTTCAAGATAAAGCATATCTAACAGAGGGGAGCTGTTGTGGGCCAGAGAAGAATGAAAGGTTAAGACTTCACTGGCCATTCTGAGTTGTTAAATAGGTTTCCAGTGGCTGTTTATAAAACTTGTAAAACACACACACACACACACACACACACACACTCATTTCCAAAGGAACTCAAAGAGCTGTGAGTGGTTGTGCCTCTCTGTTTTATGGGCTAATCCTGTATGCTTATGAAATTTGAGTGCAAGTTTAAGTTTGGGAAGCACTCGAAGTGTGTTACTTTTTTGTCCCCCCACTCCCCCCTTTTTGGCACAAGAAACAGAGAACGAGAACTCTGATGAAGATACTCCTTTGCAGCAGCACACTGCTTTGGTGAGGTTCAGGCACCTCACCTTTGGTGAGGAACGAGCGAACAGGCAAGGTTATAGTAAATAGGTCTATATAAAAGACTGTGCTTGCTTTGTGACCTTGAGGAAATCCTATGACCTGTCTGGGCTTCAGCCTTATCATTTACTTACCCAGCACACGCTCGTGGCCCATCGACTCCAGATTAACACACACACACTCCAGATGAACCAAACTGGAAGGCTGCTGCCTCGTGGCGCTTCTTTTTAGTCCGAAGGCTGACAGTCAGCGAATATAGCTGTCTGATGTGTTACCTCTGTGAGGCAAAAGAAGAATACAGGAGTAGAGTGTGGAAGGGCGCGCTGTTTTAGCTAGCATAGCTTCTGGGAGGTAGGTGTGGGCAGTTGAGTAACGTGAGGGATTGGCCTGTATGATTTCTTCAGTTTCTGCAGTTATGTTTGGTGACTTTTTCACACCTTACTGTTAAGTCGCCACTCTGCTGTTTCTAAGTTTTCTCGTGATGACTGATCTTGTACCCAACCAAATGAGAGAGTACACACAGAGAAATCTAATGCTTAGACATTTACCTTTGCTGGCAGTGCGTTCTGGAGTTGAGCTTACGGCGTTCAGGTTCAAGGCACTATTGAAGGCAGGTCTAACCAGTGCAAGGTTGCTAGAAATGGTTTTTGTATCTGCTCAGATTTTAGTATATTTTCTAGTTTACGGAATGTAAAACAAATAACAGTAATATTATTAAAAACAAGCAGTTAAACTATGTTTACCTTGCTGTGTGTGTGTGTGTGTGTGTGTGTGTGTGTGTGTGTTTGTGTGTGGGTTACCTTCGTTCATTCTGTTCTCTCTGATGCTGAAAATTTACAGTTCATCTCTAAATTTAATCAGTCTTTAATTTTTGTGCACACATCCAAATTCACTTCAGGTAAGTTTCCTCTTCTTGCTTATATTAAGAACATGATTTTTTATAGCATCTTTTGATTTATGCTACAATTAAATGAAATGTTCCAGAGAAAGTTTTAAAAAAAATCATAAAATAAGCGGGGCAGTGGTGGTGTACCCCTTGAACCCCGGCACTCAGGAGACAGAGGCAGGCGGATCTCTGTGAGTTCAAGGCCAGCCTGGTCGACAGAGCAAGTTCCAGACAGCCAGAGCTACAGAGAAATTCTGTCTCGAAAAACCAAAAGTAAATAAATAAAAAAATTAAAAAGTAGAATGTTTTCTAAACATAATAAGTATTATTATTATTATTGGATGGTTTGTAATAATGCATAGTCTTTGTGCCATTTATTAAAAGAATTGAAAATTTAAAAAAAAAATACTTGCTGGGTGGTGATGGCACATGCCTTTAATCTCAGCACTTGGGAGGCAGAGCCAGGCAGATCTCTGTAAGTTCGAGGCCAGCTTGGCCTACAGAGCGAGATCCAGGACAGGCACCAAAACTACACAGAGAAACCCTGTCTCGAAAAACCAAACCAAACAAACAAAAAAACCCAACATACTGTAGATAACCATTAAATTTGATTTTCCCTTTATGTGCCATTGGGCTTTTCCTAGAAAAAACAATATGGAGTAAAAGAGTCAGATGAGTTGTGATGACACATGCGTCTGTCTGTGTCCTTTTAGTTTTTTAAATCTCTTCTGAAGTCATTAACACCAAAGTCAACAGAAGTGTCTTTAAGATTCCGTCTCATTTGTCCTCTCAGGAACCTGTCAGTCCTGCTCTTTCAAGTTCTCAGGGCTGAGTTGTGAAAGGCAATCCAAGTTCTCATCTGTCTGGGCGGCCTTTGTCACTTCCTCCCTCCTTTAGATGTTGGGAGTGAGAAAGCAGTCACATCAAAAAAAATTTTTTTGTCTCTTATTTCCTCCTTGCCCATGATAAACTAATAGGTCTTTCCCCCGCTCCCTTGAGTGTTGATGATTCATGAGGGAATAAAGAACATCAAGGTATTACTGAGTTCGAGAAAGGAATTGAAGAGAGAATACTAATAATATTTGAGACTATTTTCCACGGATGAGACATTATGCCGGAGACCCCAGAGACGTGTGCATCCTAATTAGTAAGACAGAACATACACAGTAGGTAGGAGACTCAGACTGTCATTGGAGAGAGAGATTGACTTTCTTAGAACAGCATGAGAGAGGATTCAGCAGCAAATGTGGAGCATGTTGCGAAGTAATAGGAACCTGAGGTTTAGTAGTTTGAAAATTATCTTACAGGAAAGCAAGCATGTAAATAAAGTAATCCTAGATTTTGATGATGTATGTGTGGGAGTGGAGGAGGCTCACTCAGGTCTCTACCTGAGGGTGCTAGAACTGCTTAGATTAAGCAGTAGAGGATGTGGTGTAGAGGCTCTGTGCTGGAGTGTTTATGAATCTGCGTTTTGGCACTAATGATCTGTATTTCATTTAGCAAATATTTCTGAAGTATGCACTTCATGCCAGATCCTGTTCTAAGGCACGGAGAAGATACAAGATCTTATCTCGTGAAATTTAAATCATGGGGTCAGGTAAACAGTGATGAATACCTGTTCCATTAGTGTTACATGCTCTGGTAAGGTATGTAAGTAAGGGGCAGGAAGTAAGTCTTCAGGGACAGAGTGTCATTTGAGCTGAAACTTGCCAAGGCCATCCCTGAGGTCCAGAAAGAGTTGAAACGGCCAGGAGAAGGGAGGGTGCTTAGGATATCAAAGGACCAACATGAAGCAGTGTGGCTGGAGTAGAGGAGGGGTGGAAGAAATGATACCAGAGGAAGGTGCTGGCTCCTGCCTGTTAGAAAGGCTTTGGATTTTGGCAGGGCCTGGCGGCCTGTAATCTCAGCTGCTTGGCAGTTTTAGGGGAGAAAGGTCACAAGTTCAAGGCCAGCCTGGGCATAGAGTGAATTCAAGGATGACATGGGCTGCTTAGTGAGGCTAGTTTCAAATAAAGAGTCAAAAGAGGACTGAGATTGCAGCTCAGTGGTAGAGTGTTTGCCCAGAATATGCAAGGCTCCAGGTTCAAGCCCCAGGACCAAGAAAACAACAACCATTGGGTTTTTACCTCTGAGGGTTGGGTAACCATTGGAATGGTTTGCAAAAAGGAGCATCTTTAGTGAGGGACCCTTGGCAGGGATTCAGAAGAGGCTCAGGGAGGTGGGTAGAAAGCATCGAGAGTGTTTAGGAGACTGTTCTCATTAATTGAGGCTTGAGTTGAGAACGGGTGGTAGTGGTGAGGTTTTTTTGCATATACATTTTGTTGACGTATCACCAAAGTATAGTAGCTTCTGAACACAGGAATCCTGACAGCTAGCCGGATGTGCTAAGGGATAGAATGTGAGGTTTAAGGAAAAGGGAACTGAAAACAATCCAGATACATTGCTTGCTACCCAGCACCTTCGAAAGACAGACGACATTTACTGAGCATTTAAATGAAAAAATGTATGAACTTTAAAAATGACTGCTTTTTTGTTAATTATGGTAATTATTTCCCATATCATGAGATGCAGCCATGACATAGACCCGTTCATAAATCCATACTCTAAATTTACACTTATGTTTCATGCCTATAATACATATTTGCCATAAGTATGACCTCCCAGAGCCTTAATTTCCTCCAGTGTAAGGTGAGAATAATAAATTACCTTGTGAGAATTAAGTGAGATTATGTGTTAGGTAGGTGCTGAGTGAATGGTAGGAAATACACGATGTTACTTTCCACTCCACTTATTGCCTTTGAGAAAAGGATAATCTTTAGTCATAAACTTGAACCAGAGCCTGATGGTGCCTTCTGTGACCATGAAGTCTAATATTCTGGGTCTGGTGCTGGCATTAAAGCCATCTAACAGGAATGGTAGTCTTTTGTGTCTGCTCAGAGCTGGTTATATACTACAAATGAACTTGCTTTTCTCAACATCACACCATGTGGCTAAACTTTAGTGAATACCGTCACTTACATCCTGAATAACAAATTGTGTACATTTACTAACCATCTTATAAAACTAACCATCTGCTTTATCTTTTTCTTTAAACTACTTTTAAGTTCGGAACAAATGAACCCTCATTATATCATTTTGTGAATAGGTTTTTAATTTTATTCGTACCCTTGATAATTTCATAATCTTTAATTATACTTTGAAAGGATTACAGGGATTTTACTCTTTTGAAACATATCCTTTTATTTGTCATTTCATTTGAGTGTTTCTCAACCTTAATGGCAGTCTTAGAATAATCTGGGGCACCTGTTCCCTGGGCTTAACCAATTAAATCAGAATCATAGAAATTAGGTCCTAGCGGTAGCGCTTTTTTGAGTTTCTATGTGGTTCTAATATGCAACAAAGAGTGGCAATAAATGCTTAGTTTTTTCCTATTCTATCCTCTGTCTGTCTTTCTGTCCCTGCTTCTCTCGCTCTCGCTGGCTCTGTCTCTCTCTCTCTCTCTCTCTCTCTCTCTCTCTCTCTCTCTCTCTCAAGAAGTTTGGCAGTTTTCAACATGTGTTGGCATTCAGTAATATGGATGGCTTTTTATAGAACATGAGATATAATTTCTGTTAATTTCCATTGTTCTTTCTGGTGATAGCTAGCATTTTATTTTTAGGCAGTAGCCTATTATCATTTGAATCACCTCCTACTGACTGAAATATATAATGACAGAGTGATCTTTGAGGTGGGATGAACTTTGGAAGGCACTCCAAACTTTTAAGTACCAGGAGAGGTTAAGTGACCAGGAATGAAGTAAGTTTTGTACAAGCCCTGTCACTTTTGCCTCCGGGTGTTTTGACAGGCTTTTTCTTTTTTTAAAAACTCATCACCTCCTCTGCCACCTCCCCCTCCTCTTCCTTTGTCCTCTTCCTTTAGATTCAACCCTGGGCTTGGCACACGCTAAGCACACCTCTGCCACTGAGCTAACCTCAGCCTCAGTGTCTCCTTTTGTCCCTGAAAGTGATCAGCCATAGTCATACCTGCTGTTTTCCTCCTTATCTAAAAAATGATTTTAATGTGTTCTGCTGCTTTCTGGTTAGCTGCATTTACATTTTTCTGTCTTTGGGATTTTGTATTTCATTGATTTTTTTTTTTTTCCAGAGTATGGATTTCTGTTTATTCAGAATTTTATTACACTCTTTAAATCTGATTCTCTCACAGACTATCTGGCTGTAATTTTTTTTAGATAGGCCCTCTGGTACATTTTTTTCCCTGTTGGGTTTCTGAGTATGCATGCATGTATCTTAGGCCTCCCCTCTCCTCTTTCTTTATATTTTCCGTCTTCTGTCTCCACCCTTTATTCTGGTTCATGTATTCTGACTTACCTTTCAGTCCATCACTTCCCTCTGCAGTCCTTTTCGGTCTGTTATGGCTGTGCAGTGAGTCTTAGCTTGGGTTATTGTTGACCTTCGTTTTGGTTCCTTTTGTAATCTGGTTCTTGTTTTTTGATGATGCCATAGTCTTTGCAGGTATTTCCAGAGCGATCTTTTTAGCCCTAGTGTGTGCCACTTTTAGTTGGTGTCTCTGCAGTTCCTAGGTTTAAGGTGACTTGTTCCTTTGTGGGTTTGGCTTATCTTTGTGTGCTGCCGCTCACTATCCTTGGAAAAGTATAAGATTGATCTGAATTCCCAAAGGTTTTGCATTTATTTTTGGTAGATGACTGGTAATTGGAGGCATCACTAGTTCAGTACCACTTTAAGCAAAAGTCGTTGCTTGAACCACTCATCTGAGGAGAACTGGGTTGTGCAGGTGTTGGAGACCAAATGCACTTCACTGTCTTTGCCTGGTGGTTAGAAGCCCTTTAGTGTCTTTCCTAAATGTGAACTGTGTCACCTGCCGACTGTCCACTCTGAGTGGTCTGGGTTGTCGGATTTTTGCCTTCTGGTCTCGGTCTTCATTCAGACTGACGAGCTGATACATTCTGGTTGGTCTGTTTGCAAAAGCCTTTATTCCTGACCTCATGGGGTTCTCATTCTCTGTAATTTTGACCAGATAACTTTTTGCTACTTTGTCAATTTTATGTTGCTTTAAATAAAATTGCAATAATATTTGTCCAGAATTTTTAGCTGTTTTCAGTAGAAAAAGTTGCTGAATTCTCTGATCTTAGTTTCAAAATCTAATAAGAATGTCCTCAATATGTATCTTGGGAAAAATAATCCCCAGAGTACTCCCTTACATCAAGAGATGTGCCTGTTTAGTCCTAAACTTTCTTTTTTTGTTGTTTGTTTGTTTTGGTTTTTCTTAGATACAAGGCCTTGCTCTGTAGCCCAGGCTAGCCTCAGACTCCTGCCTCTGTCTGCTGGGTGCTGGGGTTATGCACCATCACATCTAAATTTCAATTTCTCTATTCACATTTCTTTGAATTCTAGTAGTAGGGGGAGGCCCACAGTTTCCCTCTAAAATATTTGTGCTTTTGGCAGAATTTAAAACAAAATTCTTCTCTTTGTAGTCTTGGAGAAGTGTCTGAGAGACCAAATAATCTGGCCAGATATCCCTTTGGTTTTTGATTTATGAATACTGCTCATGGTGTCCAAGTTTCAGTTTGGGCCATTAGAACAAAACAAAACATAACTTGCCGTTGGGGTCCTTGACAATTCTCACCTGGGTTGCCCCTCTAAACGGTGACACAGTCTTTGACCATCATAAGTTAGCAGTGCGGATGTGGGCCGTAGGGCCACACAGCTCGGTCACTTATGGTCTGCAGTTTTTGTAGGCTTCTCTTTTACTTATAAAATGTTGCTGATAACATATAAACCAAGCAGGGTAGGTAAGGGTTTAAGAAATAGAAGTATGGGCCCGTGAGGTAGCTCACCTGTAAAGGTGCTTGCTTCTAAACCTGCCAACCAATTTTAAGAACTACCTCCTGAGAATTGTCTTCTAACTTCCACTAATACACACTGGAGCATGCTTTTGTGAGTTTGCACGTGTGTGTGCACACTATAATAAATGTGATGAAAATGGAGTGTATAATATTGTAGGTGTGTACTGATAGTCTAATAAGTGGTTAGCTCTGCTTGGTTGATGTCTCTGGACAGAATGCATTAACTTTTATTATCTGTTGAACATGCTTTAGAAGCTAAGTGGTTAAGTTGGCATAGGAGCTGCTGTGCTCTCTCTGCACGGTAAGTAGTGGTGTTGATGTTAACGGACAGGCTAGAGATAGCAGTAGTGGACAGTGCTGTGCTTGTGTGCACTGGACCCAGGGAAAGAGAGCAGCTGAGAAAGATAGGAAAGGGGACGAGAGAAATCAGGAGCTCTGGCAGACAGGAGGAAAACTGCACACATTTTTAATCTTACAGGATGTTAGTATAATAATCTGAATGTTTCATTGAAGCATTTGTAATTGTAGACTTCTAGAGCTTCTCTCCCAACCCTGTGTTTCTATTTGCTTTCTGTCACCTTCTTTAGACTAAGGGTATTTTGTCTTTGAAGGAAATTTAGACTATAAGTAGTCTCAGTTGGTATAGACTTAGCTTGAACCGAGTCTTAGTCTCTAGTTTTATTGTTTTCTTTGTGTAGTTGCTTCTGATTTCAAAGAACCAAGTAGATGATAAGATTTATGGTTACATATGTTTTGAATGCCTATTACAGTTTGAATTCTCATCACTTGAAAAGTTTTTTTTTATTTCAAGTTGGATGATTAATGATATATTGAATAAATGATATAGTTAGGGACTCAAGATAAGTCTTAAATAATTTGTGTTCCTCAGAAGTATTGAAGTATATTATCTGCAGGTTGTTCCCCCACCCAGTCCCCAATCTTGAAACTCTTGAAAATTCTCTGTCCTGGAGGATGACCTTGAACTTCTGATCCTCCTTCCTGCTTCCCTTGCTGGGATTACAGGTGTGTGCCTCCATACCTGCTTCTTCTATGCAGTGTTGGAGACGAAATAGACAGTTTTATTTTTTGTGTAGGGAATACTGAAATAAACCCTGTTTTCTTTAAAAAAAAAAGCTCAAATTTGGAGACTTTGAGTTTGTTCCAAGGCTAGTGGTATAATTAGATTCAGTGTGTATAGTTTAGTATGGTCTGTATGTTGATCAGACATCAAACTTGTACAATGTTTTGGTTATTAGGTTTTCTTTGCCAGTTTTCTGTATGCTGTGTGAGGACAGAATAGTAAGTATGCCAACTGTGTGTTTGCTCTTTATGCAGAGAGTTAAGGTAATAAGGTTTAACTTTCGTTACATAACTTTATCTGAACAAGATGATGGATATTAGAAAGTATCGATTAGAAGGAAATTGTATTGCGTAGTCAGCTGGAAGCAGTATGAATAAGGAGTACTTTGTTCAGGAGATGAAGTGGGAAGAAAAGCAAGGGACTAGGTGGGAGCCATGAAAGGTGAAGCTCAGGAAGTTTGAGTAAGTTCTGGGTGTGGCAAGTCGTTCTTGGCATAAATACACCAGAGAGATCCTTTCCAAGGAAGGGCCAGAGGAATGTCTCACCACCGATGATCACTCAGGCTCCATTAGCCCTCATTTGCATGAGCTAGAAATTGGATCCAATACCAGTATATCTACTTTGGAGAAAAGCATGATGTCAGATTCCACAAGGTGATTGATACCAGTTTCACTTGATGGAAAAGTACGGCACAGTCTGAGTTCTCTCTCTGTTTTGTTTTGTTTTGTTTTGCTTATGCTTTCTAAATGAGAAGGCTGTGCTGTGAGCAAAGGAGCTTAAATTATAGGCACAACCCAAACCTGCTCCTAAGGAATGTGGATTCCTATAAAGCTAAGAGGAGGGACCAAGGAAGAGCCTGGAGATCTGGGTCAGCACACTTAATGAACTGGAAAGAGTAGGGCTAGTCAGAGAAGGCATCTGTCCTCCTGGGAAGCCAGCACACCACTTTGGTTGCTGTTTTCTTCACCCTGTAAGCAATATTTTTTTTCTTTTTTTCTTTTCTTTTCTTTTTCTTTTTTTTTTTTTTTTTTTTTTTTTTCGAGACAGGGTTTCTCTGTGTAGTTTTGGCACCTTTCCTGGAACTCACGCTGTAGCCCGGGTTGGCCTCGAACTCACAGAGATCTGCCTGCCTCTGCCTCCCAAGTGCTGGGATTAAAGGCGTGCACCACCACTGCCAGCAAAGCATTCTGTTTTGTTTGTTTTGTTTTCTCAGCAAATCCTACCAGTGTGCACCACCACCACTACCAACTGTTTTGTTTTTTTCAAGACAGGGTTTCTCTGTGTAGCCCTGGCTGTCCTGGGACTAGCTCTTTAGACCAGGCTGGCCTTGAACTCACAGAGATCCAACTGCCTCTGCCTCCTGAGTGCTGGGATTAAAGGTGTGCACCACTACTGCCCTGGCCTTATAAGCAAAATTTTCCTTGTTGAGTACCATGTGTCAGATCTATTGCTAAAGACTTCACATTTAAAATTTACCTTAATCTTTATAAAACTATATGTAGAAGGTATTAATCATGCCTGAATAAACAGGTTTAAAAAGTGAGAAAGGATAAATGTTATGCCATAGAACACGATTCTGGGCATAGTAAGTAGGAAGAAGTACTTTGACATTTTCATTTTCTTTCATACTTGGTCAGCGTATGGGAATGTTCTGCCTACTACATTCTGATCATCAGGATTCAGTTACTTTCTCTGGAAAACTTGTTTGGCTTCCAGACACAAAGAAGTATCGTGCACTTTGAGAAATACACACACACACACACACACACACACACACACACACACACACACACAC
>CABHPQ010175135.1:0-13726 GCA_902168405.1 Peromyscus aztecus | reverse complement strand
CACACACACACACACACACACACACACACACACACACACACACACACGAAGCATTTAGTATGTTCCTGACTGGCGAATGATCATGTTGCTGGAAAAGATGTTGAAAACAATATCTTAACATTTTTAAGTTAAAATATATTTGTCTAGCTATTTGTCAGTGTCAGACCAGGTTTACTTACCCTTCACTTGTTTTAAAGAATACTAGCTAAAGGGGCTATAAAGGTGGCTCAGTGGGTAGGAACACTGGCTGCTCTTCCAGAGGGCCCTAGATCGATTCCCAGCACCCACATGGTAGCTCACAACCATGTGCAGCTCCAGTCCAAGGGAATCAGCTGCCTTCTGGACTCCGACGGACTGTATGCACATGGTGCGTAGACATACATGCAGGCAAAACACATAAAAATGTTTAATAAAATACCAGTTAGAGTTTTGTGTTGTCATTCCCGAAGAAGCCACAATTATCACATGCTGTTTCTGATGTTTGGATATGGTTTTCCTTCAGTGAAGTGCACTAACTAAAAGCAAACATCTCAAGACTTGTGTGGCCCTTTCCCTAGTATTGTACATCTGTTTTGACAGCATTATTTTTAGTGGCTCTTGTTTCTCTGCCTTTCCAGAATCTTCCTATCCATCCATCCATCCATCCACCCACCCGCCTTCCTCCTGCCTTCCCTTCCTTCTCCCTCCCTCTTTCTAGGTAAGTCATCTAGTCAAATTCAGTTAAACCATAACAATGACAGGAAAACCAATTGACTGTTTTGTTCTTTGAGTCAGAGGGTTTCTCTGTGTAACAGCTATGGCTTTCTTGGAACTCACTCTGTAGACCAGGCTGGCCTCGAACTCAGAGATCCTCCTGAGTGCTGAGATTAAAGGTGTGCGCCACCACTGCCCAGTCCAGTTGACTCTTGATGAGCATGTACAATTCTGTGGAAATCAAAGTATGTAGAGGAAATATAAAGAATGCTGTGACTATGTAGCATGCTCTGGGCTTTGGACAGTGTTACCAAAACAAGAAAACATACTGATTAACCTGTAACTTTGGTTACCACAGATTAGTGGTGGACACCTATTTTTCCCTGTTTCATGACTACATGTTTGCTCCTTTGCTAGACAGAGTTACTGAAGGGAAGTTTTGTTTTGTAAGGTCCAGCAGAGTGACTGGCACATAATAGTTACTTAATAAATCATTCTTAATTGAATGAATCTCATGTTTGTTTATAGTGTTATTGAATATGTATCAACATAAACGTGTATGTGTGTTTATTCTGTCCCAGCAAATTTTTATTCTTAAAGGCAGGACCTGTGTCTCAGACATCTATGATATTTATGTTTTCTGTGACTGTGGTAAATGTACAGCATATACACCGTTATTAGGCAGGTCCTGTGTCTCAGACATCTGTGACATTTATGTTTTCTCTGACTGTAGCAAATGTACAGTACATATACTGTTGTCAGGTAATACTTTATCTGTTTCTTTTGCTGCTGGCTAGTTCTCCCTTGTGACTTCCACCAGAAAGCGCCATCTGAGGCAAGCCCTTTCTGCATTCTTGTCATGCAGAGCATTGGGCCCTTCCCTGCCAGGTCCTTTTGACAGGGTTCATTTCAGGGGTGCCACTGGCTTCATAATTGCTGCTGGATGCTGCTGCAGTAAATGGCTGCAGATGGGCGGTGTTGTTTTGGTAGTTGTGAATAAGGATTGTTTCCCACAACCCCTTCTTACATATTGAACTCTGACCATCAGGAAATGCCTTTGGCATCATATCCAGAGTCCTGTAACATTTTTCTTTTCTTTCTTTTTTTTTTTTTTAAGCCCACACCCTCCGTATTTCCATGCTTCTTGTTCTTTCTAAATAGTTAGTTGCACATTTTGTTTCTAGGCAGTCTTAATTTAAATAAAAATATCTAAGACTAGTGTGGTAGCTTATGCCTCTTAGGACTGAGGATGTTGATATGGAAGGATTGCTGTGTAAAGCCATCTGGTCTGTATAGTAAGATCATCTCAGAAAGAAAACCAACAACCAAACCACCCCACCCCTCCCCAGAAAACAAATATCTAGGTATCGTTACCATGTTTACTTTTCTAATTTTGTTTATATATTGCTTACTAATATATTGTGGTATTTAATCTTAATCTTTTTGTACTCTGAGCCTTTAGATAAATAATAGAAATGCCTTAATTGTCCTAACTTTGGAATGAAACTCTTACATCTGAGCCTGCTTTTTTCATTAAAAATGTGTAGGCCAGCCAAGTCAGTGAGACTAAATAAAGCTCATAGGCCTCAAGAACAACCCAGATTGCTAAACCTCACAGAAACTGCCCTCAAGCCCGACTTGGGGTTATGCCTTGTAGGCCAATTATTGGGGATGCTGAGACATGAAGACCTCTTGAGTCTAGGATAGCATAGTGAGACCCCTCTTTCAAACAAGAAAATTGCATCATTGTGGAATTTTTAAAGTTCAAAAACACTTTGTACTTTTTCTTCATGTCCTCTCAGGTATGCAGTGTTAGCTTTCCCTGTTTAGAAACCACCACCTGGTAACAGCAGAGGAAGCCCCTTTCCCACTGGCTCTGCCGTTGATTGCCAAGGCCATCTTTGCCCCCATTCTTGTTTGTCTGCTTCTCTGGACAGACCACATTGATTACCCCCAGGTGTTTTCCTAGCGGTTCCTTGTATCATTTTTCTCATTTTCCTTGTTCTCTCCTTTGCTACTGTTTCTCAGTCCCTTGTGATCTTGTGTATGTCTCCATGAAGTTGGCTGAATAGCAGATTACATGCTCCCCACCCCCTCCTCCAGTGGACACCTTGGTTTAACTCCCCTACTCAGGCCAGTCCCTTTCCTTAGACTATCTCTACACCATTGCATCTCTAGCCATGTGATACTTTTCTTCAGTTAAACCTGACATATCCAGCTTTTGCAAAAGCAGGCTGACTCTCCTTTCCATACCCATACCTTAACCTTGGTTCGATTTCTGTTTGGTCTTTTGCTTTCTTGGATTCTTTCAGTCATGGGCTGACTTTGTAGTTCTTCTTTTTTTATTTTTTTTTTGGTTTTTCAAGACAGGGTTTCTCTGTGTAGCTTTGCGCTTTTCCTAAAATTCACTCTGTAGCCCAGGTTGGCCTCGAACTCACAGAGATCCGCCTGGCTCTGCCTCCCAGTGCTGGGATTAAAGGCGTGCGCCACCACTGCCCGGCTTGGCTTTGTAGTTCTTAAAACATTTTTAATCATTTTATTCCCAGTACTACTGTCCTTAGCAATTCATGTCTCAGTGGCTGAGCTGGGGTCTTCTGAGTTTTCCTTCGTAGCATCTTCTTTGGTGGACATATTCTACACTGTCCTGCCCCCTAAGCAGCAAAATATTAACTAGAAATTGATTGGTTCAAAACATTCTTTTTCTTTTCTTTCTTCCTTCCTTTCTTTCTTTCTTTCTTTTTTTTTTTGCCTAGTATAGATTTCAAATCTCTCCAAATATGTTCATATATCCTACTTACTAGAGTATTAGTTTTTTGCTTTTTTTTTGTTTTGTTTTGTTTTGTTTTTTTTCGAGACAGTTTGTCTGTGTAGTTTTGGTGCCTGTCCCAGATCTCACTCTGTAGACCAGGCTGGCCTCGAACTCACAGAGATCTGCCTGGCTTTGCCTCTCAAGTGCTGGGATTAAAGGCGTACGCCACCACCGCCAGCCTAGATTATTAGTTTTAAACCACAATACTGTAATCCTTCTTTACGTATAAACTACTGTCTACTTGAAGTACTTGTTTTGTATTTGGAGCTTAGTGTGCTACCGAATCCTGTTTAATTACTTCTAATAAATCTGTTCAGTTGATTTAGATATCATTTGGGCCTCTGCTACTAATACATGCAGGTGGCTGTGGTAGGATTTGGGATGTAGCAGTGAACAGCATGGACCGTTCTTGTCCTCTTTAGACATTGACAATTTTCTCTGTACCTCAGAAAAAATTATCTCCAGTAATTATCAGAGCATTTGTTAATGATGTTGTTACTCTATACAGTATATGCATATATCAAAAGAGAACAATAAATAGCCCATAAATATATACAGTTTAAAAAGTGGAATTAGCCAGCTGTAGTGGCACACATCTTTTTTTAATCTCTGCATAGGTAGGCAGATCTTTTCAAGTTTGTGCTCAGCCTGGTCTACATAGTGAATTCTAGGTCAGCCAGGACTGCATAGTGAGACCCCATTTAAAAAAAAAAGTGAAATTAAATAGTAATATAAACAGTCGTGGTATTAAAACAAAAAGGAGGAGTTAGAAAGGCTGTTTGCTCTTGACCAATGCACTCTAGCTGGAGAATGGGATTATCATTTTGGAGGATGAAGAAATCTTTTGGCAAATGGCTGTTTGTGTCATCTTTGATGTAATAAAAATTAAAACGTTGTCAAACTAATGCTACATTAGTTCAGTTGTATCCCACTAATCCACTAGTTCTACTAATCTCATAAAGGACAGGAGCAGAATAAAAAAATAGAAATCTTCCTGGAGTCAGTTCTTATCAGCTGTTTTCCTCCTGCAAACCTTTAGTTCATGTAACAATATGGAAGAAAACAGTTACTGTTTCATTCTGTAGTAAAGGGAACTGAGCTTGCTCAGAAAAGTTGAGCACTCCGAGAAGGTTGCATGAACTGGAGAACCCAGGGTCAGAATCACAGACTCCTGGAGGTTCAAAATTGATACTCAGCCCCAAGTTTTCAAGAAAAATTGCATTATGCTCTTCACTGCATTGTCTTGGAATTAAGTTAGGAATTTTTGACTCTGAAGATTAATATACTTCGTGTTAAATGATTAATACTTAGTGTTAAACAATTGTCTCAAATAGTTTCATAGTGGTCTAGTTTTTTTATTTTATTTAATTTTTTACTTCCTAGTCTCTTGTGTTTTGACTGTTAGAATAAAGTTGATGGCTTAACATTTTTAGAAGGAAATGAGCATTATGATCATTGAAATTCAGTCAGTTATGGTTATATGTTTTAATCAAACTATTGATTTTTTAAAAAAGTGTTTGTAAATATGCTTTAACATTAAATGAATAGTTGATTTAAAAACACCATCAATATTCTATGAAAAATGAACACTTTAAATTTAGAATTCAAAGTTAAATTTAGATTTTATTTTTGAAAACTAAGATTTACATTTAGCAGAAATTACTTAACATTTAAAATACATACACACACATATATACACTCACATCAATCAAGATGTTCAGAAATATACAAAATAAATATTCCTTTCTTCAGATCATCTACAAAAGTTTTATATATAAATTTTATTTATAATTTACGGAACATATTTCTAGATTTTACATATGCATGCCCATGAACATTCCTGATTTTTATCATGTTTACATTTACCTTGGTGATAGTTGAGTTTTTTTATGTTTCAAATCTTCACAATTAATATTTTCCTTCTGTAAGTAAATATCTTATACTTAAAATACCCAGAAATTTGCCTGAGAATTTGTGAGTTTTTGGGGTTTTTTTTATTTTTATTTTTTGGTTTTTCAAGACAGGGTTTCTCTGTGTAGCTTTGTGCCTTTCCTGGATCTCGCTCTGTAGACCAGGCTGGCCTCGAACTCACAAAGATCCTCCTGCCTCTGCCTCCCAAGTGCTGGGATTAAAGGCCACCACCGTCCGGCCAAGAATTTGTGAGTTTTATTTCTGGTATGACTGGGATCTTTTTTCTATTACATTTCTGTCTTTTTTGATCTCTTTACAGAAATAACTTTAATCCTTGCCATGTTTCATTCCAGTTGAGTTTCTTACTGTCTTCCTTGTTAATTTATGACTATATTCTGGTTAGATTTTTGTCAGCCTCACACTAACTAGAGTCATTTGAGAAGCGAGAACCTCAATTGTGAAACTACCTGCAGCAGTTTGAACTATGGGCAGGCTTTTCTTGATTAATGATTGATATAGAAGGATCCAGCTGATTGTGCATGGGACCACTCACCCCTGGGTATGTGGTCTTGAGTTGTATAATAAAGCAGACAGAGCAGGCCAGTCAAAGTGTTCTAACCATTGAGCTACATCTCCAGCCTGTGCTTTAGAATTTTATAATTTTCTTCAAGTTTATAGTTTCTGTCCTTCATAAATTGATTGTATATATTCACTTGTTATTTGTCGCTATTATAAATAAAATATTGTGCCTACTGCTAAGAAATATTACATAAAAAAGATATTGTAGAGGAATGTGGACAGGCCACATATGAGATGAAGAATTACTTGGTCCTTTGTTTTATAAGGTTCAACAGTTTTATTATTTTACCCCAGTGTTTCAGATTCTGGAGGATTATGCTTTAGTTCTCAAGCTTAGAAGAACGTATGTACTGATTTTAAAACTTACAGGAGTCTTGCCATTTCAGTGACCAGAATCTTTCTAACTTCAATCAGGTTATTTTTGGTAGAGGACCAGGGAAATCAGTAAGCAAAAGTTGTCTAGATGAACTTGGATTGCCGTCAAGTGAGCAAAGGCTTGAGTTGATCTCGGAAAGCCCGGATGGATAACCCTGATGAGCTAGCTGCGTCTTTGTAGCGTACCGCTCTACAGTGACCCCAAATCATGCCTCCAAGAAAATTCTTACCGTGTGTTGTCATCTTTACATCCTCTCACAGCATCCCACCTTCGTATTCTCATGATTGCTTTGGAAGGTCACTTGTGGGCTGGAGAGGTGGCTTGGTTGACAGAGTGTTTACTGGGCAGACATGAGGGTCTGAGTTGGATAACACTACATAAAACCTGGGTGTGGTGGTGCAGACTTGTAACCAACCTCCTTGCTGGGGAAGGCTTGCTGGGCAGCCAGTCTGGTGGCATCAGCAAGCACCAGGTTCAGCGAGAGACCCTGTCTCAAAGAATACAGTGGAAAGTTAGTGACCCAGCATAAACCTCTGGTCTTCCCACTTGCATGCATGTGAAAATCAGGTTGTAAAATGAATCAGTTACTTCATTGGCCTCGAGATTCAGGTCTACCCTACCTGAACTTGAGTGTTCCAGGTTTGTTTGCTTGTTTGTTTTTTTTTTTTTTGGTTTTTCGAGACAGGGTTTCTCTGTGTAGCTTTGCGCCTTTCCTGGAACTCGCTTTGGAGACCAGGCTGGCCTCGAACTCACAGAGATCCGCCTGGCTCTGCTTCCCGAGTGCTGCCAAGTTTTTATAGTTGACCTGCTTTTAGGACATATTTAGACTAGGGAGCTCCAACAAAGTATCAAGTACTTTATATTGATTTTTTTATTATTGTTGTTAGTTTTGGAGGTTGACTTTCTGTTTCCTCTGTAGAAAAAAAGGAATGGTGTTAGATTTTTATGCAGTTAATTTATTATATCTTCCACTTTGCTAAATCTATGTATGATTTTCAAATTTTCCCTTTTTCTTTCAGTATCGTACATATATAATCATTCCATTTATAAGACATTTTCCCACTTTTTCTCTTGAATAATACATGTATACAGTTGTATAAACGTTTCCCTTAATATATTAAAGACAGTGATGACAGCCATCTGGATCAACTTGAAGTGTTTTCCCCAAGTGTAATCCTGGGGTGTTTTTAAGTAGGTGGTGCCAGTCCATATCTAAAAGGCATACTTTTGATTGCTAGAATTCTGAATATTGAAATAAAGAAAGGTAAAAATTCCTAAAATCTAAAATCCTAAAAATGACAATCCCAAGAGATTAAGGTTCTGAATGTTGTAATTCTGGAAGTTGAAATCATGAAAACCACAGCTCCTCAAGGAAATGAAAGAGTTGCCTAAGACAGGTCCAGAGCTGGGAATGTAGCGCAGAGGTAGAACACTTGTCTAGCGTGTGTGACCCTAGGCTTGATACACCACTGCATTAGAAAAAGAGCTGTCAGTGTGGCTAAGTGGGTAAGGTGCTGCCACCAAGCCTGATGACCCGAGTTCCTGGAGCCCCTGGGGTGAAAGGAGAACCCAGTCTCACAGTTGTCCTGGGGGAGGGATTAATACTTTTATGGTTGTATGCTTGATACTTGGACCCTTTCAGACAGATTAAATACTTAGAAGCCAGGGAAAGGATCATTTTCTGAGTCTTTCCATTGGAGGTTGGTGTGGGAGTCTGAGGGGACAAGGCATGGCGGGTTCAGGGACACGCCACAGAGATGGAAAGGTTAATCGCGTGTTCTTGTCAGTCGATGGTGAGTCACAGAGAGAGGCAGTGTCACTAGGAAAGACCGTGGATGGAGTAGTTGAGGAAAGCGACGCTCATTTTCTAAAGAACAGAAAACCTTGGCTATCTATTGCATCATGAGACTTGAGAGTGTGGCTAGTTACTGTGACAGCCAGCTGTATGGACTCCTACCTCCAGCAGCTGCCTGTCATCCATACACTCCTCATATATCAAAGTCTGCCTTCCTTTATTTTGGAGATTGGATCTTGCCTGGAACTTGAAATCCTCTTGCTTCAACCCCAGGGGTGCTGGGATCACAGGCACATGCCATCACATCCAGCTTTCAAAATTCTTTCCTTCCTGTGTGTGCACAAATGTGGGTATCATTTCCTCAGATGCTCCCCACCCCCCAGCTTTCTCACTGGCTTTGGCTTTGCCTTGAACCTGTCAAGTAGGCTAGGCTGGCTGGCTAGTGAGCACCAAGGATTTCCCAGTCTCTTCTTTTTCTTTTTTATTATTTTAGTCAGTCAGACACACACACACTGTATTTCTTCTATGTATTTCATTTGGCGTAATTTCTAAAACTAGAGATATAAACTGTGCAGCGTCTCAATTCAAATCGTTGTGTGCATTACCCACAGACTTGACTCCAAGCAGGTACATTATCATAAATTGACTTTGTAAGCCTTGTGTAGGTATGAAAATATTGAAACTTAGCTGGATGTGGTGGTGCACACCTGTAATCCCAGCACTTTGGAGGTTGAGGCAGGAGGGTCATGAATTCAAGACCAGTCAGGCCTACAAAGCGAGACTGTGCCCCTCTCAAAGTAAATGAAGAGATCACCGCTAGGTACATTTTCATTTCTGCGCATAATTTTAAGAAGATCTCTACTCTGAGTGGTGATCTCTTCACTTTTTCCTTCATCGTTTTTAGTGTCTATTCATTGTACAAAACCCTGCTTCATTATGACATATGTGAATGTCGTGTACTTGGTTCATATCTGTCTTCCCTTTGTATAACATTCTCCCCTTCCTGCTGTCTCTTCCCATATAGTACCACGTGTCCATATATTGCTTATGTATGGGTATATGTAAATCTAGATTCCTCATCTAAGAGAAACCATTCACTATTTGCCTTCTTACCTGTCTTACTTCATTTAACATGATATTCTCCATTTTCACCCATATTCCCACAAATGGCATTGTCCACACACACACACACACACACACACACACACACACACACACCTACCTTTATTCATTCATCTGTTGATGTCTAAGCTGATTCTGTAATCTGACTGTTAATAGTAGTGTTGCAATCAATGTGGATATGCAGGGATTTTATTGTATGCTGATCCTGATTGTGTGTGGTACAGCCAGATCTATTTATGGCTTTGATTTCCATAGCAGCTGCAATGACTTCTGTTCCTACTGCAGGTGTATGAGGGTTTCTCCCCTGCTCCTCCCTAGCACATTTTTGTTTTCTAAATGATGGCCATTCAGACTGGGGTGGGATGGAATCTCTGTAGAGTTTTGCTTTCCCGACCTCTGAGGGTGTTGAACAGTTCTTTGTTGTTGTTTGTTGGCCATATATACATCTTTAGATAGGTGTCCGTTTGACTCATTTGTCCATTTATTAATCAGATTTTTATTGCTTTCGGAGTTTGTTTCTGGAGTTCTTTATATATTCTAGATAGTAATCACCTGTCAGATCCAGCTGGCAAAGGTTTTCACTCTCGGTGCCTTTGTTTTGCAGCTCTTTAATTCCGTGTGGGTCCGTTCGTCAGCTCTTGGTACCTCTTCTGTGTTGTTGGGGTCCTTTCCAGAGCCGTGCCGCGGCCGGTATCTTGAGTGCTTCCCCGTGGTTGCCCCCAACAGCATCGCGTTTCAGGTTTCCGTTTGGGGCGTTTACCCATTCTGAATTGATTTTTGCTCAGGATGAGAGGAAGGGATCTAGTTCGTTCGTTTCCTTTTGTTTTTGCAGCATGATCTGTTGAGCGCTGCACAGGCACTGGTCCACCTGCGTCCCTTCTCTCTTCTCTCTCCGGGCTGTTGTTAGTGGGATTGTCTTAGTTCCTTCACAGTATGATCGTTATTGGTACAGTCAAAAACACCTATGATTCTCTTGTTTTGTTCTGTATCCAGCTACTTAGCTGAAAGTGTCTGTCAGGTCTCAGAACTTTGGTGGCTTCTTTAGGGCCCTGTGGGCTTTTCTTTTTATTTTCATCAGAAGACTTAGACTGTCTGGTGTGATGTTGCAGATGACTGTGAAGCATCTCTGTGCATAGAACTACATAGTAACTGATTTGCATTGACTTGCTTGGCTATCGGCCTGTTTCTGTATGAGTACAGTTAATCTACATAACTTGTGCCTTTCTGTCATTTGTCCACCTTATGCTTACAGAAAATGTATTAATGCTACATTTATTAAGTGAAGTGATGTGAAATATTCTGAGATGTTTTGTTATTTCTCAAATAAACTCCCATATAAAAAGGCAAACAAGAGGGATGGATGGCTCAGAGGTTAAGAGCACTGGCTGCTCTTCCTGAGGTCCTGAGTTCAATTCCCAGCAACCACATGGTGGCTCACAACCATCTATAATGGGATCTGATGCCCTCTTCTGGCGTGCAGGCATACATGCAGATAGAACATTCAGACATAAAAAACACATAAGAATGGTGGTGCATGTCTTTAATCCTAGCACTCGGGAGGCAGAGGCAGGCAGATCTCTGTGAGTTCGAGGCCAGCCTGGTCTACAGAGCAAGATCTAGGAAAGGCACCAAAGCTACACAGAGAAACGCTGTCTCAAAAAACCAAAAAAAAAAAAAAAAAGGAAAGAGCAAACAACTTTTAGATAATTTAAGCTTTTTAAAGAATTGTATTTTGGGGCTGGACATGATGGCTATTGCCTTTAATCCCAGCACTCGGGAGGCGGAGGCAGGAGAATCTCTGTGAGTTCGAGGCCAGCCTAGTCTACACAGCCAGTTCCAGGACAGTCAAGGCTATGTAGTGAGACCCTGTTTCAAAAAAAAAATTTTTTTTTTGAAATTTGAAGTTTAGCAAAGTTAAATAATTTGCCACCCCTGAGTAGCAGAACAAGCTTTCAGGACATGCTGGGTGCAGTTGGAGGCTGTAGAAACTAGGCCAGACAGGTACTTTGGAAAAGTCACTATGGAAAAGCTGGAAGTGATTTTTTTGTTTTTCTTTTATTTTAGGAAAATGCAGTGTTTTCATTGTTTCTTGTAAGAACACTATAGTTTCAGTTCGACGGTCCTCCAGCAGCACCCTCTGATGCAGCAGAGGGCTGAGGAGAAGCCTCAGCAGGTAGAGGCTCTGGATGCCAACCTAGATGAGCCCCAACTTCCCCAGGTTGTCCTTTAACCTCCACAGGTTAAACGGAAGTACACACATGCTTGCATGCATGCACACATGCAAAATACCTAAGTGTGATAATTCAGATGGTCAGCAGGGATTTGTTGAGTCTGATTAGTGTGCTAACACAGGACTAGTGGAGGCAGGTGTGCTGCTGCGTGCTCATAATCCTAGCACTCGGGAGATGAGGCAGGAGGATCAGGAGTTGTAAGAGCATGCTTGGCTACGGAGTGAGTTTGAGGCCAGCCTGGGCTTCATGAGACTTTGGAACTTGACAACACTGGAAAACAGATCGGAGGCTGATGTTATCTATGAAAGTAAATGCAAATGGAAAACAACAGATACAGGCTAGGGTTCAGACCAGGCCCATCTGGCTACACCTATATGTTTATGAGGA
This sequence comes from Peromyscus aztecus, assembly GCA_902168405.1. Taxonomy (NCBI): domain Eukaryota; kingdom Metazoa; phylum Chordata; class Mammalia; order Rodentia; family Cricetidae; genus Peromyscus; species Peromyscus aztecus. The sequence goes on along the minus strand of CABHPQ010175135.1, from coordinate 1,823 downwards.
AGTTGCTTACAATCTGCTTTTCTCAATTGTTGCCCTTTATTATCTATATCCTTAATCTTTGAACAGTTGTTACAGTAATATGTTCCTTTGAGTGATAACAAAGTTGGTTTTTTCCTTTAGAAAAATAGGAATCTTTTTAAAATTTATCTTTTTAAAGATTTATTTTTGTCATTTTTAATTGTGTGTATCTGCATGTGGGTTTGTGCACATGCCCGAGGCGTCAGATGCCCTGGAGCTGGAGTTACAGATGACTTTGGAGCCTCTGGAGGAACAGCAAGTGCTTTTAACCACTGAGCCAGCTCTCAGCACTTAGAAAATTAATCTCTTAAAAGACGTTAATGTTCACAACATACTTTGTAGGCTTGTTAAAATAACTCATTTATGCTCTTCATTTGTATAGCAGCCTGTTTGCTCATTATTGACTTAGCTTTATTCCCCCTGCTCCCCTCCCCTCCCCCCTTTCCCTTTTGTCATTTGGCTGATTTTCCTTGTGGAGACAGTTACTGGTAATGAAATTATTTTTACAAGTATGTCTTTTATTCCTCTTGCTAACTAACTTTCAGGAGTGGATGTTTTCTAACTAATGTGGTCTGTTTCTTTTCAGAATGTGTATTTATTAATTTTCAAATATTGAAATTTCTTTTTAGCAATTTCCTTCTACTTTTTTTTTTTTTAAAGCAGGTCTTGCTATCAAGTATTGATCGGCCTTATACTATTGTGTAACCCATCTGGGCTTGAACTCATGGTAATTTTCCTGACTCAGCATCCACATGTTGGAATTACAAGCACGCACCACCATATCTGGCTCTCTGTTTTCTTCTTTACTGACTTTTTTTCCCCCTTCCCCAATTTTTCCTGGATCCTGCTGTCTTGACCAGAGTATTTTAGTATATTGACCTGGAAAATTCTCCTATCTTAAATTGTGTTCTAAAGCTTCTTAAGAACACAGAGGAGCCTCTTGCCTGTACCCACCAGGTGCTGGGATTTCAGGTGTACACTACCACATCTGGCTTATAAAACCATAGTTTTTAATCCAGCTTTCTTGGCAGGCCTCTAAGCAGTTGTCAGGAACTTCTGTAGGTTTGGGGATGAGGATGTGCTGAGGGAACCCGAGGAAATCATGAGATCATCAGAAACTTACTGATGTTTGGTAATTTGTATGCTGTCATGAGATGATGATGTGAGGAGAGCAATTAACTTCGTGTTTTACATGACAGTTTGGGGAGTTGAGGCTTTTTTTTTGTAATTACATGTGTGGAGATGAGGTTTGCTTTGTGAAAATATATGTCACTCTGGTAGCATTTCAGAGGTAATTTGTCATCTAAAAATTTGCCTTGTGTTATTGAACAGAAGTGACAAATACATAAAAATAGCCCAGGAATACTTTGATGAGGAAGTTTTTATAAGCTCCCTAGTTTCTCATGGTAGAATGCATGCCATATTAGAAATTCACTTTGGAGTGGAGCACCAGTCTTCCATGTGTCTCCAGTTAAAGAGGCCTCCCACTGTGTTTCATTTGTGTTTACTTCTGTAACTCCTGCGAGCCTCTGTCTCCAGTCCTCTGTGCAGGAATATGTGCTCCCTCCACTGGACGTTCTTTGCAGATTGGTTTCTCCTGGGACAGACGGACGGACGGACTGCCCAGGCTCACCTGGACGTCATGTCCCGCCTCCCTCACCTACTGAAGGCGTGGCTTGCAGGCGACTCCACTGCGCTACCCAGTGCCAGGGACTGTGTTGGATATCAAGTAGGGCTCAGTTAATATTGCTAACACCTGTCTGTGTCACTCGAATCTTCATTCACTCGAATCTTCATTTACTACA